>JANJYP010038859.1:0-11582 GCA_024605115.1 Rastrelliger brachysoma
AAAAAATGGGTTAATTTTCAAAATAAAATTTTTATGGCGGATCATATTTCCCTCACTACAGGTCTGAAGTACAGGTAACATGTTTAGATATAGAGGTTATTGTGATTCTGCTACTACTGTGTATGCTAACAATTATTATTATTGTTAATGGCTATAAGGCTATAAATGATTTTAATATCTGAATTAATCTGCATTTTAGCACTTCCACTATTAGTTACTTTATCAATTAATCTGCTGATCTTGATTAATTGACTACCCATTAAGTCGTAGAAATATAAAAAATGAAAACCAGTCACTTCTCTCTAGTGTGGGGAATGACCATCTGGAATATGAGAGGCACTTCAATTGGATGTTAATAGGAATATTAACTGTGGGGAATTGGTGCACATTATTATGAGAATAAGCAAAACAAATATCAAATTACCTTTGTTTTAATATATGAAAAAGTCAAAAATAATCACTTTAAACATACTGCTGACTAACCAAATTAAAACAGTGCTTGAAATTATTACATCCCATGTCACAGGAGTGGATCTTGAAAATCAGGCTTGTGCAGGACTGTTTTATATTACTTAAAATACAGAGTCATTGTTCTTTGTCAGATGTACAGGTACTAGTGCTTCATCTTAGCAGCCGAGGTTTGGATGAAATTCTCCTCTAGAGTTGGTGACAAAAAAGGAAACAGCAATGAAGAATGATGGATGGCTAATTGACGATGAAAGATGAATAGCATCTAATGTGGGGAAAGTTTTCATCTGCTCAAAATGGACAGTGTGTTTGTGTCTGCATGCTAATAAAAATGCACCCTTTTTCAGTCACTTATGCTAACTAAAAAAATGCTTTCTCTGTGTACAGTTTTCAAACCATTACAGAGTCAGACAGAGACGAACACAATTTGACATAGTGCTCTTTAAAGGAAGGTCAAGGTGTTTTAGCAAAACTTTGTTTCATCACATGAATATCTAATTGAGGGATAGATGTGGGATGAATACAGTGCATGCTTTGATGCATTTGTGTTTCAGTTCAGTGCATTACCACCCTCACCTTCCACCTAACTTTCCTCTTGCATTTGAGCAAAACACCAGAGACCCTGTCAGTGCACCTTCTTTAATCTCTTTCCCCTATGTTCCCTTTTTTCTTTTGCGCCCTTGTGTTCCCATCATATGTCATCTTTTAAAGTGCTGAGAGATCAATAAAGTGCAACACTGCTGTATGCGAATACATGAGGTGGTCCAAAGAACTGACTCTAGTCATTTAGAATATAATGTTTTTACATTTAATTTGATTAAAACACTACAAAACTAGTCAGCACGTCTTAATGTTATAATCTAACCTGCACATCATTGTACTACATTGTCTGGAACAGTAGCACATGCACAGTTGACAGTAATGGACAGGAACTACTGTAATAGAAAAAATTCACTAATTCCGAGTCTATCCTTCTGATTCTGTTCTGTCTCTTACCATTTCTCTTTTTGCCTCCATCATGTATAATGGTTCAGTAACAGGATTAAGAACACACACACACACACACACACACACACACACAAAACTGTCTACATTTTAATACTTTCGGGTGTTGTATTAACTGTGTTTTGTGTCTTCTTGTGTGTGTGTGTGTGTGTATTTAAAGTGTAGGTCACGTGACATATTGCCCTACTTCAGTGTAATTGGTCTTCTCTAAGGACTTATGCTCTCAATGTGCTCTAACACCATTCAAAACACAAACACACAATCACAATTGCGCAAAGTACCATATATCCACCCATCAACTGTCTGTGCATGAATGTGTTTCATCAACACATTGCATATGTTATAAAGTACAAAGACATAAGGGAGCTATGGTGTGTATATTAATAAAACTACTAACAACTACAGTGTGTGTATGACCGATAGGGAGGGAGGGAGAGGCAGCTCAGGGCTTGCTCAGGCAAAAGCCTTACGCAACAGTGAAGAGATTACTGACAAAACAGGACACAGATGCTGGCGAGGTCTGGGATTTCTCTCCCATCCTCCCCCTCCTCCTCCTCCTTCTCCTCTACCTCTTCTCTCCTTCATTTTCCCTCCATTTATCTTTGCATTCGCCTTAAATAATGTATTAACAGCTGTTATTTTCTAGTTGCATCAAAAGACTGTTACCTGGAAATGCACCTGCATGACATGAAATACATCTAAACTAAGCCATGCTTAGAATCCCTAGAGGCTGCAATTTCCATTACACTCCACAGTACAAAAGTGTTGAGCTAAACAAACCACATACTGATGATTTTGCCATTTGTGTACACTAACCTATCATACTGTTAAAAGTGTGCAGTTTGTTTAAAAGAAATGCAGTTTGTCCTGAGGGTTGTGCTAGAGAAAATGTGACATGGTAATTACAATTAAAATGATTTAAATTTTTCTGCCTGTCATATCACATCATAGCTGATTTGTGTGTTTTGTACTCTAATGATGCTGCCATTATTGTAGTCTCAAATAACTAAATTGGAAATGTTGATATGTATATGATAGCTTTGGAAAATAAACATGCTTTTTTCAGACCTCCACAGTGTGCATGTGAAAGTTCTGTGTAGTGATTTAATACAGTTGGCGGTACCTGATAGCTCATGATTACAAATCAACAATGCTGGCAATTCATGATGTTTTGCATTGTAATCAGATGAGACACTATTTGATCAAAATCTAAAATGCATGAAATAGAAAAATTGGGATTTCAGGCATGAAACACACGCAGAGAGTTCCCAGTCTGGCTAGCAACAGATCAGCATCATACAGGAGTCTGGTTGTCAATGCATTGTCAGAGGCTTGTGGATTTTTACAGCGCAGAAGAGATAATGTGATTCTGTTGATTTTTTGGTCAAGTGTGTCAAGCCATTGATTAAAACTGGACCAAAATATGCTGAAAACTAGCACAGGTTTACATGGGTTTAAAAGTGATGTGGCACATCAGTGATGGAGGCTTGTTTATTCTCATGCTCAACCTGGATTCCTGTGGAGGTATGCAGGGAGCATTCTCAGTGACTGTCACACACTGGTTCCAGCAACAAAACCTTCAAGACTGTCACAGCAGTTATTGAAAAAAGCTTTGAAATCTTTATCTGTGACATGCTACATCATACTGTACTACACATAGAGAAGAGTCATCAAGTAAGCAAACTGACAAAAAAAAATCTTTCCAAACTGAAATTTACTAACATTTGTCTACATAACTACTCATGACAAGTTACAGGAGTAAATGTATATGTATACTGATTAGAGCAGGAGTTAATTTAAGTGCTTATACATTTTACTTTGTAAGAGAAAGATGTGTTGATTCTTATTTCAAACGTTATATTAACTCACTTCACATATGTCACCAAGTAAAACTGTGAATGACATTCATTATCCCCATGAGATAGCCAGTGGGAAAAACAGGGAAAGGTGATTGATGCAATTAAATATAATTANTTTAACTCACTTCACATATGTCGCCAAGTAAAACTGTGAATGACATTCATTATCCCCATGAGATAGCCAGTGGGAAAAACAGGGAAAGGTGATTGATGCAATTAAATATAATTAACATATCATTAATTTTAAATGAAGACAGAACATTAAAGCATTAACTCTGACAGCTGTTATTTAAATATTTAAAATGGTCAGGTTTGATCATTTAAGGGAACAAAAAAAAAAGTTTTTGTACTTGTATTGATTGTGTTTAATACTTGTATTTATTGACTGTGTACGTACTATCACCTTTTGTACAGTGTCTACATGTATTTTTTATTTTCATCTTTACTATATTGTATTTTTTTACTTCTTAAATGACTGACTCAGAAGGCCTTGAACAAAAATTCCAATATGCCTAGATTATTGGTCTATGCACAAATGGCAAATGACATGTTGCAAATCACTGAGTGTGAACACATCAATAATTTTGATGTCTACTTGTATGTTCTCTACTCTTGCCAATNTTGACTCAGAAGGCCTTGAACAAAAATTCCAATATGCCTAGATTGTTGGTCTATGCACAAATGGCAAATGACATGTTGCAAATCACTGAGTGTGAACACATCGATAATTTTGATGTCTACTTGTATGTTCTCTACTCTTGCCAATATCTACAAATGACAGACAGACATTCATCAGCAAAACAGACCTAACACAGGAATTAATGTGTTTCAATTAAAATATCATAAATCCATCCATCCAAATAATTTCATATCACGTTTATTGATGCCTTTCTCAGCAATTAATTTATAGTATGTCCACTCCCTACCTTTATACACAGGCAGATTTTGCATTCCTTACCAGCTTTTTAATTTTTTCATTTACTCCCCCCTCTCTCGTTCCTTTTGTGACAAGTCCCCACACTGCTCTAAACTGTGTTTTTTTTTTTTTTTGTTTTGTTTTTTTTTTAAATAGAGCATCTAAAAACAGTCTCACTGGAAGCCTGAGGCATTCCTTACTTCACAGACACATGCTCATCTCTGACCCCCCTTTATTACATGCACACACCTGGAAGGCCAAGGCAGAAAGTAGGAAGGAAGGAGAGAGATGGACTATGTGGAGTTGTAATTAGAGTTGTTGTGTCTGTCAGGGTGGTGTGGTTGTATGTTTATCCAAGACAGAGACATGAAGAAAGAAATACAGAGAACTAGTGCGGGTGTATGCATGTCTGTTTGCATTTCAGTGGGCATGTACAACATTTGCACCAGTTCACCATTCAGAAAAATGGTTATCTGGGTCATGCAGGTGTATGTGTCCTCAGACTCCTATTTCTCAGTCAAAAACAAATACACTTATTTGATATACATGAAGACAAGAGAGCAAAGGAGGACAGGGGGGTTGTGGGTCAAGTGATAATAAGAGAATAAGAAAGGCAGCAAAAACAAAATGTGATAACTGAAATAAAAGCAAAAGTTATAGGGTTTTTTTTTGGGGGGGGGCTTAGTCTTCAACTCAAACACTGTACTTTTTCTCCACCCTCCTTCAATAATGACTTGCTTTGTATTTGATTCTCCACTACCCAATCTAGCTTCTGAGACCTTTCAGCTTTGCCACGTATAACTCTTTATTTGTGTGTGTTTTCTTTTTTTGGTTTCTTTGCACACGTGTATTGTTTCTGAAGGCCCCATGTGTTGTACTGCACCCTGGCTACTTATGTAATGAGAACAAACACATTCACACATTCACACACACACACTCTTTTGCTCAGCTCATCAGAGGTCAATTGAAACACAAGGTGAGTCAACCACTTTGCGGTGGCTCATACATCATCAGTTATTTTCAGATGGAGGTAGGGTCAGTAGGGACATTCACGTGGATCCTGCATCTAGTGTCCATACACATACACACACAAGCATTTCACTGACAGTCATAACTCAAAGACAGTTACATAAGCATTAGCTCAAAAAAGAAACATGGCAGCATTATTTGCAAGGTTCTACACTGCACTGGGGTACACTTATTTATGTTTATGAAATATTAAATGTATCTAAACTAAACCTAAATAATCTAATAAAGTTTCAGCACTTGTACTGAAACTTAAGTTCTAAATGTTAAACCTTCCCATAAAAGAGAATACTAGCAAAATACACTCATCCCCAATAATACATGATGAATGAAGAAATTAATTTGTAAACACACAATTCCTGGTGTGCACAAAAGACAAAGCACTCATAATTAAACATAATTGTGATGTCATATAGCATTTCATTGTACTTTGTTTTCAGTCTGTCATTTCTTTTGTTTTTTTGTGTTCCCCTTTGCCTCAAGAAACAAAGCAGCATCATGAAGGCGGTATGAATGAGAGCAGAGTCCGTAAAAGAGAGTAAGAGTAAGAGAAAGAGAAAGGAGGGGGGCAGTAAACAGCCAAACATAGAGGAAGGTAAGTATGAGAGATATGGGCATCAAGATAAAAGAAGAGGAGAGAATGGCATGAGGAGGGTAAAGTGGAGCAGAGAGGAGAGGCGGAGTGAGAGGACAGCGACAAAACAGCTCAAAGGGAGGGAGTGAGCTGAAGCAGGGACAGAACAAGACAGAGACAGAGAGAAAGAGAGAGAAAGCAAGACAATAGTTGACCATGTCCGCACACAGAAACAATGATATAAATAAATTGACTGATAGAAGCAAGAATGTGTTTTTGCATATGTGTGTGTGTGTGTGTGTGTGTGTGTGTGAGAGAGAGAGAGAGAGTGCATTTGTTTATAACCTGGCTCGACTCCCAGGAGCAGACACCTCAGTGCTGCCAAAGTTTCACTGGGTCTACCACCATGCCAGGGTCAATGCAGACACACACCAGCACACACACAAACCAGGGCATGGCACAGTATTAGCCAGTGAGTAAGACAGGGAAATAGAAAGAGAGAGAGAGATAGTGGAAGGGCTAACAACAGGGTGATATTTGAGAAATAGGTGAAAGCTAAAGAGAAAGAGAGAGAAAGAGTGAGCATTGCATCGCATATAGAAAAACACAGAGATAGATCAAGGAAAGGCAAAGGGAGAGAGGGAGAGAGGGACATAAAGAGAGAGAGAGCAAGAGAGAGGGGAGGGAGGATCACTGGGCTCCGTAAGCATGCAAGGATCAACAGCAACAGAATGAGACGGGGAGAGAGAGATAGAGAGCGGTAAAGAGTCAGAGGAGAGCGCTACTGAGGACTAAAGGATTATCAGAGACGAGAGAGAGCGACATCGAGAACAAGGGAGAGGAGAAGGCATGCGGACCAAAGAGGCGGATAAGAAAAGGTAAGTGACTGAGAAAGAAATAAAAGACAGTTGTTTGAAAAGATTAGAGTGTGTACACTTAGCATGAAAGACTCTCTATTATGACCCTGTGAGGAATCTTTGCAGTCTCATAGCCTATAGCTAATACTTTATTTTCAAATCAGCTCATTCAAGAATTAAGACCTTGGCCAGAATATGAATGAAGGTTAATGGTGATCGTATGGAAGCGGGTGCCAGAGAGCAAACTGAACTAATGGACAAAAATCCAGGGATTTAACCTCTGGACGGCAAAAATAAACAAAACCCTCTAAATCTGGATTTGGCTGGATGTCTTGATTCCTACAGACTCAGTAGCTCTGATAAAAGTCTGCACGTCTTTACTTCTGATGATATCAACTGTACATGTGTGTCTTGTTTCAGGATACAGTGTGCGCATTTGTGTCTAACCAAATAGTCTGATTACAGCGTCACAACTATGTATAGATATCTGTGTGTGCGTGTTTGTGTATGGCAGGTGAGTAATCCTTTCCATCTGTCATAGTCGGCTTTGATGGATATGAATATGTCTCAGTGCATGTACGTGTTGCTTATTTTGTGCATGTGTTTTATGATAAAACGCTGATTACTACTTTTGGTTTTGTATTTTAACAGATACATTTGTTGCAAGTTTTGCTTTTGACAAGGATTTCAAATGTTTTTGACAATTAATATATGTGTGTGTGCAACAGCAAGAGAGAAAGAAAAAAAGAATGAATGAGACAGAGAATGTGAGGATCTGTTGCCTGATTGCTATTAAAAGCCTCTGAACCAATCATCAGAACAGCTAGTGTAGCTTTAATATGGGATTATATTGCAATAACCCTTCTCTTATAAACTAATGCTGCCCCTGTGGATCTGTGTGTGTGTGAGTGTGTGTGTGTGTGTAAGGATCTACAATTGAGAAAGTGTAGATGTATGTGACCTGTGCACTTAACATTTATGTAACCTCATGAGTCAGTTAAGAGTATAATCTAAAATTACTGCCTGGATGTCTGTGTGTGTGTGTGTGTGTGTGTGTGTGTGTTACACTACACACAGTCTTTTACCAGCATAGACAGGCACATCAACAAGTCAAACACTTGCTAGAAAACTCATCTTAGTCTCTGTCCTTTTGTCACATTTCAATTTATATTCAGATGTTTTTTTAAGATCCACTCAAAGATGAAAAATAAATTGTTTGAATATCAATAGAACTGTTGAAGTGCAAGGTTAGTTTTTTGCTTGAAGGATATAAAAAGCTGATAAATATAGGATCTATAGCAATGGAACTTGTTAAATAAATGATAAAAAAAAATGTCAAAATGCTTGAATGTATAATGAGCTTGTTGTTGGCCATTAGTGACTCATCCAAATACTGCTAAGTGCATTTCTCTGTTTTTATCCTTAAGAGAATGATGCAAAGCTGACATATATTGGCACGAAAAAGATGGAACATTAGATTCAGTAGTAAGCAAATCTCTAAAGATTCCTTCACTTTTGTCATGAATGTGCTTATTAATTCAGATTTTCAATATTAAGAAACATCGTTCATTGTTTTGTTGTAAAGGAAAGGAAAAGTTTGAGTAACATTTGAAAACTTGTGTAAAATTTGCCTGAAAGTTCCAATAATAAATACTACTATAAATAAATATTGAACATGCAGGCTCACAAACATACTGAGGACATAAAGAGGTAATTTAGAATACAAATTACTAAAAAGAAACTTAATCAATAGGTTATGACATTATACTGCATTGACTTTAATTATACCCTTTTCTCTGGAGAATTAAAGACACTGGAGAGAAAGAGAAATAAAGGTTAGACTGACAGGAGGATAGGTAGTATTAAAGGAAATATGAGTGTACTTACATGTACATTCCTCTGTGTGTGTGTGTGTGTGTGTGTGTGTGTGTGTGGGTGTGTGTGTGTGTGTGCATGCGTACATGTGTCAAAGCCACTCATAGTCGTTCTACTAACCAGACAGATTGTTGAACAAGTGATAAGATGTGGTGAAAGAGAAAGGGACTAGAAAGTCAGAAGGGCAGGAAGATGGATGAGAGAGTCAGAGAGAGGGCAGTGGGGGCAACAGGATAGAGAGATGAGAGGAGGAGAGATAGATTAGGGGTTAATGATGGAGAGATTGGATGGGACCTGCAGACAGGATGAGTGATATGGCAAAGAAGAGAAAGATGAGATGATAGAAGAGGAGAGCAAGGGGAGAGTGTAATCAAAGGATGAGGACAGGTGAAAAAGAAGGATACAAAGATAAGGTAACAGGAAGAATAGGCTAAAAGAGAAAGTGGGACAGAGTTCAGTTTGAGCAAAAACAGAAATGAGATGTATGTGTGGCCATTCATCTTAAGACTCTTTGGGCCTGATTTACTAAGATCCCAATAAAATTTACTAGATTGCGTGCAAAGTGAAATAAGTTGCGCATTTTGCTTGCATGTGTTCTGAAGGTGATCTACTTAGAATAACTGAAAAATGGTGAATGGACCAAGGTGCAACAGGGTGGAGACAGCAGTATTTAAATGAGGGTTCTGCATGTCTTAGTGGAGAGTTGGACATGCACAAAGTGAAATTTGATCAGGTTCTAACAGCAATGACAAAACTGACATATGAGGAAAACTGACATATGAGTCATATGGAGGGTATGTGTGACAAAGTCAGTGCTGCTAGTAAAATTCCCCTTCAAAAATATTAACACGGGTGGAAAAGGTTCATTCTCTGTANAAATACAAGGAAAACTGACATATGAGTCATATGGAGGGTATGTGTGACAAAGTCAGTGCTGCTAGTAAAATTCCCTTTCAAAAATATTAACACGGGTGGAAAAGGTTCATTCTCTGTATATTGTGTCATTGTGCATCCATCTCCTCCTCTCCGCAGTGACAGAAATCATATGTGTACAGCGTGCAGCCGTGAATACCTGCCTTTCAAAGGCATTATTTTTAGACACAAGTAGTGTCAACAAACTCACCTTCGAGTTTGGTAAATGCATAAATGCATGTACTAAATAACTTTTTTGCATGTTCTTCTCCTTGTATTTTGCACACTGGGGTTAAAATGTCCCTTATTGGATATTCATTATGTCAAACATACTAAATGGGCAGTGCATACTATCCTGCACATTTAAAAGATGCAAACCTCAGTGTCAGTGCACCGTGTTAGTAGATCAGTTTGCATATGTTTTTACACATGCAAACCTTCAGTCAATCAGACCCTTTGTTTTTCAACTTTATCATATATCTCTTTGATGATTACATATTTGATGGCAAATATCTCAAATATTATTTTTTCCATCTGCTGTTTGACTAACATATCCTCTAGCCAAATACAAAACAAATTCATCAAGCTGGCAGATGGATATGTCAATATTATGCTCTTTTTATTTCATCCTTTTCCTTGTTACACGTCCCTAGCTGGTGTAAATATGCTAACACCATCAAACTAAAACACTAACTAATTAGCTTTTTTTCTGAGGATCCTGTGAACAGAATTTTGGATTATGAGCCATTTAGCCCCTGCATTTAACCCCTCATAAACAAGTACAAAATGACTCAAAATTATTTTTTTTACAAGTTGGATTTTAGTTTTTGTTTTTTTCTGCTTATTTTACACCTTGTAAAAATGATTCACATGTGCAGAGGTATAAATGAACTTGAACATTCAATTATAGTCTGACATTTCTCCTAAAATGCTCAGTGATCACAAAATGGAATCCAGTAATGATCCATTTTGCTGAAATAGCAAACAGTAGTGATTCTAAAACCATATTCATGCAATCAACACAGAACTGAACTGATGAGTCTCATCATTATCTGATGGTTCATTTTCTGCATTTGTCTGATTTGCCCATCATTCATTCCAAACTTACACTTAAACAAAGTGTGTATATGAAGGAGTTTGTGTTTGTTGAGCAACAAAATTTAACTTCAGGATCTCGAGCTTGAATCAGGACCTTAAAATATTGCCTAAGTCACTGATTGATGACACTGATCACCTCACTGTGAGCTACAGAAAGAAGTAGAATCCACAATTTAGAACCTGAAATCTCATGTTGAGTGCAAAGTTAAACTTTCATTAGTATAAAAAAAGATGGTGAGGTATCCAGACTAGCTCACCATCATGTANGTCATGTTGAGTACAAAGTTAAACTTTCATTAGTATAAAAAAGATGGTGAGGTATCCAGACTAGCTCACCATCATGTAAATTCATCATGAAAACTTGTGCTGTGCTGTTGAGCACAGTTCACATCTACTATTCTGCTGCTCATAGAAATGTTCTCATAGTGCAAGTTTCTCAGGTAGCAACAGTTTCAAGTAGTTTGCCATCACTGCCTGGACAAGACACTTGAATTACTTACTTTTAGTGAAGTATACACAATCTGCCCTAAACAATGCTTCAAATAGAAACTAACTTGAATTATGCTGGGCAGACTAAGATGTTTGGCTTTTCTGCTATGAAGATTAGCCTTTGTGACTCCTGGCTCTTAACTGGAAGTGGAAATGCTGATTAAAGTGGACTGTCACTGAAAAATGCAGTTGCACCCAATTATAATGAACAATAAGCTGAGCAGGTCTCTAGATTGTTTTGAAGATCATTACTGAATTCTTCTCTCTGTCAGAGATGCAGGGATAAATTTATATCATGACACTTAAAGAAAAATCAAACCACTAGCCAATTACATAAACAAAAGCAAAACAGATAAAACTGTATGCTGTGTTTCCCACAGATTGTGAATTTAGTTCTGTTGGGTGACGCAGCATGTGACTGATGTGCATGTAGAGCAGGGGTGTCAAACTCACTCGAGAAAAGGCCGAGTGGCTGCAGGTTTTTGTTCCAACCAATCAAGAGC
>JANJYP010038867.1:0-18446 GCA_024605115.1 Rastrelliger brachysoma
TAATCTAACACTAAATATTAATAACCATAAATAGAATGGCTTCCAGCTGACACCCCTTGTCACACGTGTTAGGCTGTGACACATTTGTTAGATGGAGTAGATTTTTTGAGTCACTTTTCATAAAAAAAGAGGGGAGTAAGCTAAAAGAATCTATATTAAAAAGCAGAAATTGTATTTAAAACTGTATAAATCAATACATACATATACAGAGCTATATTACATATATATTATATATATATTCTACCACATATATATATATAGTATATATACATTAGAACAATGTCTGTAACTCAACTCTCCTGTCCACTCCTTGCATTGAGGTGAAACCAGAACCACAGAGTGTAACTGATCACGCTTCTTTCTTTGTGTGGTATGTTCAGAGAATAACCAAAACTCTGACCTGCCCAGGACTTCTGCATACTGGGTACCAGCGTACAATGCATGGTGTTGTACTGGCTGCTTGCTGAGAATTGTGGAGCCTGCCTTGGTGAGAGGATTGCACTACCAGCATACCCTTTTGTACATGTGTGAAGATGTCTTGCCCCTCGTTTCCTATATTGTACACACAAAGATATACTAACACTCACACACACACACACACACACACACACACACACACACACACACACACACACACACACACACACACACACACACACACACACACACACACACACACACACACACACACACACACACAAACACACACACACACACACACACACACACACACACACACACACACACACACACACACACACACACACACACACACACACACACACACACACACACACACACACACACACACACACACACACACACACACACACACACACACACGCAGGCACACACTCATAGCCTTTTGCAAGCGACTGCTGGTTAACTAGTGTGCCCCAGTATGAGCCACAGCTCACTTTGTGTGACAAATTTTTGCTCGTTTCAGCTCTAACCCTCTTTCATGTTTCCCCTTAACACACTGCTGCAGTTTGGAGTTGATTTTTAATTTTGCTGTCACTTTCAATATGATATACCGTATCTAATGATTTAAGGGTTAGTTGTCTTAGCTGTCTGTGTGTTTGTTTATGGTGCAATATCTCTTAACGGCACGTGCCTTTTTAGCTTCCTATTTAGTCTGTCAATAAAATCAGCAAAGAGGATCTCAAAACCCATGGGAGTGAATCAAAACGGAGCACGATAGAAACGATGTACTGAGTTCAAAATTAACTTGTAAACTGAAAACTCACCACCTAGATTAGACTGTCTGGACTAACATCTTGTAGAGTCATGTAGTACAAGTGCTCTCTCTGTGTGTTCTATTTACTGGCTCTCGGGCTAGTAAGAGAACAGCTTGCCTTCTGTTTTACACTTTTGTTCATTTCAATGTTGGTTTACCAATCAGTATATGAGGCCATTCTTTTGTAAGCATGACTGAGATAATTTTCTTTTCTTTGCTGAAAATAGGCTAACTGAAAAAAAAAAACACAAAAAACAAACAACCTTTTGACTGTCATTATCTCTTGCCACTAATACAGTCAGAGAGAGGACGTGTGTTGCACAACCACATGGGACAATTAAATGAGAATCAGTGAAAGAATGTTTTTATTTGAGCACGAATCTATTTCCAAACAATAAAGCAGCCTTCCAGTTACACCTCTGGCTGGTGTCGTTTTTGGGTGGAACACGAGTGACTCTCACATTATCATACAGAAATATGCTCCACCATGTCTGACAATGGATGGTTCAGTTGTTGAAATACCTAATTTTCTGTGACAACTATCAAACATTTTAAACTGATATGATACACTTTGAACACTATGGGATTGTATTTTTCACCGAAATTGCTTATATAAGTTGCAGAAACATGGCAGTGAAAATGTTTAAAAGCCACATAAAAACTGCATTATTTAGGAACAACAACATGTACTTGAGAAATTCCTAAATTACGCTGTTTTTGTTCATAAAATAATAACTTGAATGAGGTTATTATTTGAGTTGACGTGGTTGGGTGTGTCATGGTGCAACAGCCCTCAGATGACTTTAAAAGCAGGTGTGTGAGCATGCATGTGTGTGTTTCTTTGCTTCCGTCCTCCCTCCTCCTTTCTGTGTGTGTGTGTGTGTGTGTGTGTGTGTGTGTGTGTGTGTGTGNGTGCACTGAGTGAGAGAAGGAAGGGAGGGAGGGGAGTGGAAGCACAGGCAGCACTGCAGTGCAGATAGATGAATGCAGTGGCCTGGGCTGAGTCAGCAGCATGTTCCCAATAGGCTCAGACTGTACAGTGCACTGTATAGCACCTCCTTACCCACAGCAAGCAGAGAGAGAGCGAGCTACAGCAAAAAGATGAAAAGTAAAAGAGAACAATGAACACAGGCACACACAGTAAAAAGCCTGTCTGTTGCTATGGATTTATCCTTCACCTTCTACCTGCAGTGCTGCATGTTTTTGGACTGCATCACTTATTTTGTGCAGTTTGGTGCTGTATCTTACAGTATGTTCACACTGGATTACTGAAAACCAAATGACAGGATACCTGCAACTGATGGTGTATGAAAAATGCAAATGATCATGATCAAAAATAGTAATTATAAGCAAATCTTAAAGAATCATTTATACTATTCATTTTTTTAATCATGTATATGATAATATGAGTGGGAATACTGGATATCTGTGTTTCTCTATAAAACATTTTCTCCTTGCATCCATCTGAGTTGCAGTACTTAGTTGTACAGATGGGATGTAGATTAAGTAGGACATTGGTTTAATATGTCAGACTGTTTGTGGTGGTAGCAGGTTTGTGAGAAGGGGTGAGGGAGACTGGTGGAAAAGGAAGAGTATGTATGTAAAAGAGTGAGAAAGAGATTAGATGTCTCTAAGGTTTCAATATCATGTAATCTGCAATAATGTTCAAGTATCTTGGTGGGATAGTGTTTTTCCTATTTCTGTGTCACCTATGTTTCAGCATACAGAACAAGGGGTGTAAAGGCTGAAAGTACATAGATCAAATATATAGATCAACAGTAGAAAGACTGACCCACTAAAAATGCCCCCTGCGCCTGTTGGGTTTTTTGTTTTTCACTCCTGGCCCCTAAATGTGTCTACAAATCACAGATGCTAACTACTGTTTTTAATAACCTCTCCAACAGATTCTAGATAAGTTCCTCAAATGAGCAGTCTTACAGCTATCTGCCTCCCTCTAGTGGGGCTTGAAGTAAATATCTCACAACAATGCTGTCAATTCATGGCTTAAGCCTTAAAGGGACAGGCCATATTCATTGACATGAGATAGTTACTCACTGGTGTGGTGGTGGTGGTGGTGGTGGTATCACATATAGACATCATCTCTCAGTCATCATGTGGTCCCAACAAGCCAGCAACTGGTCATACAGATATGAACAGCAAATGTGGTCAATAGTCAGCTGTGGTGGCTTCTTTGCATCCAACATTTTCTTTAAAGGTGTGCATTTGGAAATTTAATTGGAATCACATTTGGTATCCCATTTTCCAGTTAATAATTGATAATATTAACTGTATAATCAGTTGTTTAAAAATATACTATTATTATTTCTTACAGTTTTTATCATTAAAAAGACAAAAGCAGTTTTTTCAGAAAATATCACAAATACTAGAGTGGTGTCAGTGTGTTTGATTGACAGTGATTGGTAGGCTGAGACTTGGCAGGGAAGTAAAAGAAAAAGTAAACTAGAAAAACAGTCATAGAGCACATATGGAAATGACTGCACTGCTGGATCATTTCTTTTTGTAAGAAGTCAAAACAACAAGGACAAACCTTCATTTCTGTGGATGTAGTGGATGGCAGATGCTCAACAATCAGCTCCTAATGGCTTTTCAACAGAGTTATCTGAGGTGAGTAACTCCATGCAAAAATACAAAGTTTATACTGTTTTGCTGTACTATACCTGAACCAAATACTGCACTCCAATAGACAGGTGCCTATGAATGAATGAATGTCACAGAGAAAGGCCAGATGGAAAGTAAATAGGCCTACCTTACTAATATTCAAGTAAAGCATGCAATTTTGAAGTAGGCTATGTGCTTCGTTTTATGCTTTTGATGCCTTTATTCACCCAGATGTCAGAGTGTAGGCCTACTTGGCAGTTAAATGTAATATATATAAAAAAATAAACTTCCCTCAAAACTCCCTCTATACCTACTAGGCCTACAACATTATGCTGCTTATAATTCAGTGGTAAAATCCAAGTAAAGCTACAATAATCAGTTGGCATGTAATTTATCTCAACTGTTTTGATAATTGTTTCAGTTATTGCTTCAGAATGGTTTTGTTAAATCCCTCTTAGAAGGAGATAATATATGTAGGTTATTACATGTGATACATTTTTCCAGAGATATCAGGGACCCATGCGCAGTGCTGTCCCTCAAAGCCGAGAAAGCTTTTGATTGGCTCGAGTGGGGAGGTCCTTGGTAGGTTTGGTTTTGGGTAGTATTTCATTGAAATGGTTAAGGTCCTCTACCCCAACCCTACAAGTCTAGTTACAGTTAATAATATTTTCTCAAGGTTCATGCCAAGATTGCCCTCTCTCTGCTCCTTTTTGCTCTCTTTTGCTCACTTGAACCTCTGGCTCAGGGTAGTATTAGACAACATCCATATATTGAACCTATCAGCTTTTGTAAGACACACCATCACATGTCTTTATTTGCTGATGATATTTTTTATATGTCAATGTAAATGTTTGATAAAAATTACACTATACTACAGTATATTATTCTAAGTGGTAATTAGATATTTATGTCCTGCAGTGCCACCTTGTGGTCTGTTATGCTTTATTTTGAAAAGGCTGTTTTCTTCTGATGTTTTTCTCCTCGGCATATGGACATGTATCATCAGAGGAAAGATAAAATATGTAGACATATCAGTTTTTATTATGTTCATCTGTTTAAATATTTTAAGGAAAAGTTTTACAATATTATTTACCCCACTATTTTTGCTATTGTTTCTAAAAGCTCCAAGCTGATTGTGTATCATGCTATAGTGAGCATGAATGGAGACTCTAGCTAGCGCCCTAGGAGAGTGGATTGAGGTGTGGAAATGTGTATTGTAAAAGTACGGAAAAGCACTTTGTATTTTTTTTTTAAATTTGTATTCTGTGGTTTTCACGGCGTTCATGGTGTAGTGCTTATGGAATAAAAAGTCCCATAAGGAGCTCTCTGCAGTTGTTATTAAAATCCAAGGGGCCACAACAGTCAACACTGCTTTACTTTCTATCCCCCATATTCCAGAAACCTTTTCTCAGTTTAGTGTCCTTTCTGGTTATAAGATCAACTGGACTAAGTCCCAGCTAATGCTTTTAAATCCCTCTTTAATTTCATGTACATTTTCAGCTTTTATTCTGGTAGTAAATTCTTTAAAATGTTTAGGTGTTGATATCCATCCCTAACTTTCTATCTATCTCTACCAAAAACTTTTAACGGTTGAGGAAGGTATGAAAAGATGGACCAAATTACCCATTTCAATGTCTGCCAGAATATCCATAATCAAAATGGATATTCTTCCAAGGATACATTTTTTTCAAATATGATTCCTTCACCTCCTGAAAACTATTGAAACTACTTGAACAACCTTAAATTGTCTACACCACAAAGGAGTAAAAAAAAAATATGGTGGTTTAAATGTTCCTAATTTCAAACTGTTTTTCTGGTCTTCTGAAATACACCCTGTATCTGTCTGGTTTGACCCATCTGTACAGGTCTCTTGGAGACCAACTGAAGAAAACCTAGCCCACCCACATAGATTACTTTCTGCTCTTCCCACCAAAAGTGCTAAATGCCAACTTGGGCCAGTCATGTCTTTTTTTACTGTCAACATGGCAAGCGATAGAGAAACAGTGTCAGACTACATCAAAAATGTATGCTTTTTTTCAGACTCTGCCTACAAACCTCTAAATATCGACAAGACTTGGAGCAGAGATCTTGACATTTCTGTGGAGAATATGTTGCACAACTGTCTGGAAAACTTAGATCACACAACAAATCATAAATTGATATATTTTAAATTTTAAATATTTTTTACATAGGATGTATCTCACTGCTCCATTTAATGAAACTAATATCCTCCCCTAACTGCAAGTTCCGCCTAAATGATGATGCATATGTACTGGCATTGTCCAAAAGTTGAATTTTTTTTTTATATTGTCTACATTTCTAAATGTTGAAATTCCTTACTGTCCCAAACTGCTTTTATTGACAGTTACAGACATTTGTTGTTTTGTGTCTGTCTCATTTTTTTATGTTTTTGATGGAAAACCTGAATAAAAAAATATGTAAAAAAAAAAAAAAAAGAGAAAAAGTTATTTGTTCAGCAAATCTTTATTGCAAAAACATTGACTTGATTTGATTCTTTCATTTGTCATATATGACTGAAATAGAATATTTTTGGCTTTAAGCTAATCAAAAAATTGTCATGGTTTTTTGCCACTTTTTCAGATATTTTATAGACCAAAAGATGCATCAATAAATGAGCAAATATTTTTTATATTAATCAATAACAAAAATAATCAGTTTTAGCCATATACCCATTTTACTTTTGATCTTAATATTCCTTCCACTACAGCAAGTGTGTCCATATTTGAATCGACTCGCACCAGTTAAGGACTCAATGAAGTTTTCCACTGGCCAGAGAAACAAGTTCTCCAGAACGGCTAGCAACAGTTCCATTGGGTAAGATCCTGAAACATCAATGACACTAGGCTTAATGAATGGAAATATTCAAATATCCATATTCATGTTAAGGAATAGTATATTTAGTAGCTACCAATTGTGTTATGCCTTTTTATCCTTACACTTTTACAGTGCAAATTGTGTCTGCTTTTGGAGTGCTTGAACCTTATAAAAGAACCTTTTATAAGTTGACCTAAACCCATGACAAGAAAAAACTAAAAAAAACAAAACAAAAACTGAGCTTGTGAGCCTCCAAACATTAAACTTGACAACATCTATAAAGCAAATAAAATGTAATTTAAATGTTTACGTCCTATCAGAAGTTTTATGATAAATGCTAATACATTCCTGTTTATTTCAGTTTTTGTTATATTTTCATTAATAATTTGTAATACTACGTTATTAGTTGCATGTCATCACATATTTTTCTTGTCATGTTATTCAATATAATGAACAACTGAGGTACTTCATAATAATAGCCTGCAGGTGTCACTGCTACATTTGTTATATGGCATTGCTGCAGCTGCTGCAGTGGGATTTCTATTTGTGGTTTGGAGAAGATTGTGAGAATTGTTGAAGGATAAAGACACAGCACTTAGGAAAAAGGACCACATGCATTTCATAGGTTAAAATTTTTTAAAAATTAAAAAGATCAAATTAACTGAGCTGGTTTCTAAGAAATGCAACTAAATATGGATCTGAGAGACTGCTGGTAATAGAATCTTAGTGAAAGTTTTACATGAAGATAACTGGTTAAATGTTTGATGTCATGAATACTGTATGGTTTGAGGTTTGTTCAAGATACAGGCGGTTGATGAGGATTATAGTTAAAGACAGGTTTTATGTAGAACTGTTCTGGGCCAAGGGTTTTGCAATGAAATGCCTCAATATTGCAGCAGGGTTAGAGTCACGCTGTGAACGAAACAACAAAAGTTTTGGACATCTGTCACACGCCACCGCATGCCCTCTGCCCTCCAGACAATAAAACTGTGGACAGGGGGTTGTCCAATGGAAGAGGGTCAGGATCCACTCCTGCCTTCCTGTCTTTTTATCCAACCCTCTCTTTAGCTTCTTATGCGGTCTTTATACTACACAGATTCCTCTGTGGTTCCTTAGGTTTACTAGTTTGATTAAAAGAAAACTAAGCATTTAATTTTATCAAACAGTAAGACAGTTTACTCACAAGATAAATAAAGATATGGATAACACTTTAAAAACAGTTGTTCATTTATATAATACCATATATATAATCATGAATGTATTGAACTTTACTCTTATATGTATAATTGTATAATTGTTTAATGTAGAAAACCTGCATGTTTTTTACATGTTTAGCTGAGCTGCTGTGTACTGAGTACATGGCTTAAAATTCTCAGGCACTGTGCCTGATTTCAGACATGGAGCAATATCTACATTAATATTCATTTATTTTTGATCAGGCCCCTTCTGTAAATATGCCACTGCTGTTGCAATGTGAAATAGGACTTGGTCAGTACATTTGTAAGAAGAATAAAGGAGAAAACACTAGCGGTTATCATTGTGGTACATTTCAGAGAAAGATAAGGATACACTAACCTCAAACATTATTGAATTCCACAGACAAAAAAAACAAAGTCAGATTCTTTTGGTATGATATCTTCATTTCCATGACACAACAGTCTTTAGTGAGGTAGACTATAACAGGTCAAGAATTAGAAACATTGCTCCTTAACTGGCATATGAAATTACATGAAATAAATACTTCCATGTACAATGTCTTCAAAAATGAGGTAGAAATGGTTACAGAGAATGTACAAGATACAACAAAAGTACAATTGAATTACAAAGATAACACTGAAATCCAATGTTCTATCAGTTTAATAAATTCAGTTCCCCTTAACTTTTATGAATCAGAGTAACAAGAGACAGTGTAGAGCACATTCATTGTGTGACATTGAAGAGCATTCATTTTTTGTAGCTAAGCGCTTAAATACT
Organism: Rastrelliger brachysoma; assembly: GCA_024605115.1. Lineage (NCBI taxonomy): Eukaryota > Metazoa > Chordata > Actinopteri > Scombriformes > Scombridae > Rastrelliger > Rastrelliger brachysoma. Next base: position 8,666 of record JANJYP010038867.1, read on the forward strand.
TTTAAAATCTAGGGGTAAGAATACATTATTATTATCTTAACACCTTTTTTAAAAATCAGCATTTTCTTCTGTCTAATTTGAAGCTAATTTTTGAGTGATTTTGGTATTTTTTTCACACCAAAACACATTCTGACTAAATTTAATGTCATGAATGAATACCTTTTCATTGCATTGAATCTCAAACTAAATCTGAAGCCTCATTTCAGCATAAATCTTACTGTTGAAAGGGGTCCATTCCCAGAACATGTTTTTAGATAGGAGTTTGGTTTTTATTCATTTGCAATACTAATAATATGGCACAATTTCTGAAGAGATGGCAAGTGGAGAGACAAAGCTACATCTCAGTGGGTTGTAACTGTACATATTTCCTGACAGTGCACATACTTTGTTAATACTTGTTACAGTTAACTTCCTCATGGAATTCTTGTTAGAGCGAAATTCAAGCTGCTTGACTGATTACACTGTGTCAAGCTGTTTTAAAATACTGTTGTGGGAAATGGAAATGGAACATTTTATTAAGACATTTAATGAACATACCTATAATAGAGTGTATATTGCAGCATGTGTTTGTCTTGATATGTCAAAGGTGGTTTGTCAGGAGTGCTTTGTTTTGACAGTTTGACCATAAAACCGTTTCCCCACTTCTAACTACAGTACGTACACTAACACTTAACATGTCAATCATTTTTCCACCAAATCCTATAAGAGAATTACATCTATACATGAAGAAAATATGTTTCATATATCTAAAAACATCATTGATGTACATTATGGCATGTATTGTCCTTTTAAAAAAAATATCTGAATTACATTCAACATTTCAGGCCTTATACAAAAACCTCAAGTTCAATTTCCCAGAGCTAAGAAGCAATGTGGATTTTGTGAGTGTGTGCGACTGCCTGTGTGTGTGTGTGTGTGTGTGTGTGTGTGTGTGTGTGTGTGTGTGTTTGTGTATGTCTGTGTGTGTGTGTGCGCGCACACGCATGTGTGTGTCCCTGTGCGTGTATGTGCATATGTGTGTTTTCACTGTCAGTATCAAAGGCCTTATAAATTCATCATTTCCCTGAAGTGTTCAGAGTATGTTACACGCTTGCTCCATAAAGCTCCCTACAAACACCCTAAGGTAATAACATACATTCTTATCATTCTGAGGTAACAATATTCTTCCTGAGTATTCAATAACACGACTATAAATCATCCTTTTGAGAGGCAAAAGTAAAGAAAATGCATATCAAAAAGTAAAAAGTAAATCCTAGCAGACAAGCAGGTAGATCTTCATAAAGAATGTAATGTTGAGCAGAAATGTCCAGAGGTTCATACTCATAAATCCTCCACTACAACCTATCTTCTTCTCAGTCCGGGCTATGTGTCCAACAACAACAAACAGGTTTATGACCCTTTGAACTGTTTGCTCAGAATCAAATTTAGCAATATGTAGACTTTAGCATGTTTGTCTTGTAGATTTGTCTTATTTCTTGCAATATTTTAAATATCAAAGACAAGGCATAACCTGGACCAAATATTACATTAATCTCAGATTCTTTAGAAAATACACCTGTTAGTTTTAGGATTAGCAGTTGAAAATCTGCATGTAAACAATGAAGATGATCTGCATATACTATGTGCTATGTATACTGTCACTTTGTGAATGCTAAATAAATTTTAAAATGAACATAAAATCTTAGATTATTTCCCCACTCTTTCTTTACATCAAAACTATTTAAAGGGCGGCTTCATGTATACTATGTTATCATTTGATAAGCAGCTTTGTATGTATAAATTGGACACAATAATAAGTAGCTCAGCATTGAAAAGGGTTGAGGACAAGAGGTAGGTCTCCAGGATAGAAAATAGATACAGAACAAAAGAAAAAATGGGTTAAATTGGATGAAGTCAAGAAAGTAAATAAGATAAAGTAAAGTTAGGGGGAAAGCAAGGGATGAGCAGGGGAACATTCATTTCTCAAAGCTGAGTGACACACCAAGCCTTGAATCAGCTGTGTAAAGTAGCAGTGATTGTGCTGAAGTAGTATGGCAATCTTACCATTTTAGTTATTGCTCTCCTTATTTTTTGGTCAGAAATTATTTTTGTGGTGTGGTAGAATATATTGCAGTCAAAGGCCTTTTACATACATAGCGGCCACAAATAATTACACCAACTTCTAAAACAGCAACATTGCTGTGCTGCTGCCACAGCAGAAAAGAAATAAATAGGATCCTGAGAGAAACAGACACTCATACATTTAGACTGTCTTAATGCTATCTATGTAGAGAATGCCTTAACCTCACTCCTAAGACTTACCTCAGCCTTACAGGGCAGAATGCCACTGTGTATCTTTGGAAAAATATGAATAATGAAAATGTTACAGATGCTCAAGAAATTCCACTTGTGCCCTCATGTCTTTGCTAGTGATATTAAACCTTTCATTGACAAATACAATGTTAATTCCCCAAGTTTCTGCATTGAGAACCCTGGCTCATTTCAAAGAGTGAAGAAACCTTCTCAAATGCCGATCCAGGGCTCTCAGCGCCCTCCAGCAGGGTCCTCAGATCTTGTGTGCGATGCAGGTATCTTCATAGACATTCTCTGCTGCTGAGGAAAGTTGTGCTCCCCTGAAACGCTTTCTCCTGCTAGGCCTGATGGTGGGCTGTAGTCCCCTGTTCCGCCATAGGGGGGTGACATTAGGGGCTTTCCAGGTTTGTACGCCTGTGGGTCTGAGGCTGAGCTGCTCATATCGTAGCCATTACCATGCCCATTTCCATGACCTTTGCTGTGACAGTTTCCATGGCCATTACCATACTTTCTATAGCGTGATCCCTCCACCTCAGCTCCCTCTTGTCCTTCCTCTGCCATCTCAAAGGCTTTGCGTTTCAGTTGCACCCCTGCTTCAGAGCTCCCTCCAAGGCTGTGAGATGGGTAGCTGTAACTGCCCCCCACCATAGTGGGCCTAGGGGCCAGGGGAGTAGGGGCACTAATCCCAGATGGTAGGTAGGAGGCACTGGGGTGGGTGTATCCAGAGGATAGACTGGTTTGAGGGTAGCACCCTGGAGGGTAGTTGTAGACGGGAGTGCTGGTGCTATAACTAGGCACTAGGGTGGGTCCAGCCTGCAAAGAGTGTAGAGGGGCAGGGGGAAGTGCTGTGCCAGGCTGAGGGCAGTATCCTGAGGACAGGTAGGTGCTGTTGTAGGCAGGAGGATATTCCTGAGATGATGGGGCACTGCACGAGCCAGCACTGCTGTAGCCTGGATCAGAGGCCAAGTTACTGCTCACTACTGTCACACTTCCTGTAGTTGGGATGCCCACAGATGCAGGGCCCACCTTGGTGCCAGTTAATGCCTCTAGTCCAGGGTAACACTCTATGCCCTGACTCAGAGCCCAGGGCTCACTTTCAGTTTTTAGGAAAGTTCCTGGTTCTGCGTAGGCCCCAGCAGTTGGGCGTTCATAGGACAACTCCAGGCCTGAGTACTTCTCAGCATAGCGTTTGAGCAGAGAAGAAGCAGTGAGGGCTGATATGTCATCACTGGCCCAAGGGTAACCTGCAGGGGCATAACTGCGGCGAGCAGCTGTTGCATAGGGGTCATGTTTGTGGGCAGTAGGGGGTGAAGTTGTAGATGTGACATCTAGGTGCTGCTCAGGCCACTGAGATAAAGGGGCAGCGTGCTCCGGAGACCAGTGCATCTTCGACAGACCTGCCAGAAACAAAACCAAAACAGTTACTTCACATGATGATAAAATGATACATTATCCAGATTAGATGAAGGTTGTACATCTCTCTTCTTGCCTGAACTCAGTAGGAAGCTCTGGCTTTATGAATATTTGCCCCTGTAATCATCTTGGCTAGTTGATCCCTTTCCAGAATCATGTCAATGCTTAGCCTGTGGTATTCTGCACATCCAGGCAGGGGACATAATCTTTATGTGAAGCCAAGCCGCCAACATAGCCCCCAGCCTGGTCTCCACGGCGATAAGCCTCTATCAGCCTGCGTGCTGCCCTCTGCCTTTGCCACTCGCACATTGGGGCCATTGTTGTCTCTCTGTGAGTCTCTTAGTGGACAAAACCACCCCCACTGAGCGTGTGATCTAATTCGGCCAAACCTCAGGGGTCTACTGGACAAGGGGGGTTTCTGCATAGAGGGACAACCAAGTAGTTTTTCATATTGAACCAGTATATTTACAAACACTATTACAAGTGTACCCATTGATTAAAAAAGTCTGATTTTCACGTGCCTTGTGTGATTATACATGCACATTTACACAAACAGAGTAATCCACTGGTTTAGTGGTCGTGGGCTATGATTGGCTTTTGCTGGCCTTGTCTTTTTGAACTGGTATTAGGCTGACATTCCAGGCATTGCAGAGTATTATTAAAGTGTCCTGACCCCAGGCCTGGGCCAGAGGGGCTTCCCTACAACAGCACTGGACAGAGGATGAAGCCACCACCTTGGTTTCATCAACAGAAGTGATTACCATTCCTATCTGCCAATCACTGCCCTGATTTGGTTGATAAAATGAACCCAGTAAAACTTTCCCAAAGTGATATCTTCTCATGTCTTGTCTGAAACACAAAACTATTCAGTTAGTGCTGGGAAAACAGTATACCCTGACAGTTTGCTTGAAAATGACCAGAACAGTTCTGGACTTGCTTTTATTCAATTCATTGAAGCATTGTACTTATTGGGTCAATGTTGGAGTTCCTTGCCATTGCACACACACACTTACTCACAGTCTGTCTACATGTGGATTACACCAGGTTGTGCCACAACTAGGACCACCAGATGGGCCTCTAAACGGTACACATGTTGATCCCTAAATTAAATGATCCTTCAGCCCAATAATCCCACTCATCCAATCCAGGGATTGCAGCGCTCTCCATCAGCGCTCCACCCTAGATCTGAGAAATCCCTATGCTCCAGGGAATTCTGACCATTCATTGTAGTAGTCCTGGTACCAGAACAAAAAGAATTACAGGACGAGACTAAAACAAGACTTGCAGTGTATTCCCATCAACACACATTCACACTCCAACAGTAGCGAAGCAGTAACTCAGCAGAGACTCAGCTGCCAGAGATTTCCACCTTAAAGGTCAGTACACCTTAAGTGAGCCTGGTCAGGTTAGGCTAACGCAGCGCTGCTAATTTGGGGGGTAATGTCCTTCACTTTTCCAGAAGTTGGGGAAGCAACAGACACAACCTTTCTTAGTCTCGAGAAGCTACAGCATTTATTAACTGACCCACTGTGGTCTGTGCTGTGCATTCACTGTCAGACTGATAACTTACTGCTAATCTTTTCCTCTACATTCCTCACCATCCCTTTTCTACTGCTCACTCAACCATACCAACACCAGTCCTTGACTTTTCTAGAAGAAATTAATCTACAGCTGTGGTCATCTTTCAATTGGTAGCAACTGCTGTAAAGGTTTGCACTAATAATACTGTGGTACAGGTGAAAGAAGGTTGACTTGCAGTGTTGGCTGCATGTTTAGCATTTCTCCATTATGGAATTAATTTGAGAATTTTAGGCAAGCAAGCTATAGCATTAGCTTGATGGATTTCCAAACAAATCGGGCTATTTTCAGTGGCTTGTCACAACTAACAGTGGCAGCCATTTTGTTTAGCTGAGGATGAGTATTTTTATTAGAAATGATAACTACAATTAATTAATTCATTACTGATCAGACATGAAGCTGTCTGGTAGCAACAAAGGTAGAAAATTATCTAAACTGATTGCTGTATTTATCCTCAAAAGTATGATTCACAATTCAGTGCTTGACTTGACTTTAATGTTCTAAAACAAGAACAGGAAAATAATATAAAAAAGAATTGTATGAGCTTGCAACATGAACTGAAGAAAAAGTTAACTTACAAGCTTCATCATGTGAGACAAGGAGAAGGAAGTTCACATTATACACCACAATTTGTGCCAAATGCACTATTATGCCCTCAAGTTATATACAAATGGAGGTCTTCTCTGATATCTCAGTCAGAGTAGCTAAATTCATTTGATGATATATTAGACTGGAATTTAATCAACACACTTTCTCTTAGATGGATGATAACATTATTTGGATCCGTCAAAAAAGGCTGCTTTGCTGGTTCTAAAAGACTGAGACATTATAATCAAGTAGTATTGTGCACAAAAACCCCATCAATATGTAAAGAATTACATGTTTTAAATTCAGTTGTCCTGTGGCAGTGTTCATACAAATTCAAATCTAGGCATCATGCATACAGAGACACATACAGAGTCATCAGACTGATACTCACTGGTCATGCTGATTGCAGGCATGAGCCCAAGTCAATCGTTTGCCGCTTTGCTTTCAATCTACTCCTCTCACCCCGTCTTCAGCAGATGGTCTATAATCTATCCAAGACATATTTGATTACAGTAATCTATTGTGTCTAAAATCCTCATCAAAATCCAACAGAGGAATGGAAAAACTGATCGAATGGATTGCTCTGAGACCAGACGGTGGAAGAATGAACTGGAGGGTCTGCATGGGTTAAAGTCCAGACTGAGGAAACCAGACTAATGAAGGATTAGAAGATACAAGGCTTATGGTAGTGTCAGTGCTTGGTGCCAAGACAAGAATTAAAGAAGCATCACCACTGGCGAGCTTACTCCTCACCTTCACAATGGACTTGTAACATAGATAAAGGCTTCATTCCAAAGTGGGGTAACTATTTAGTGAAATCTATTCTATATTTAGTCTACAATAGTAAATAATGATGACTTTTTTAAAAATGAGTGGTCATTATTTAGGATTATGTGATGGAAAAAAACTTTTAGGCAAAAGTAACATTTATATTGATGCTAGCAATCATTATACTGTCAAAAGTCCTCCTATTTCACACGTTTAAAAGAAATGAAGAAAAGAAACCTTTCCTTCTATATATGCAGACATCAATGTACTTGTAAATATGCTGATATTACTCCAAATAATAATGACCTTGCTAGTAAAATTACTGAGTTGTCTTCAAAGTGGATATAGTTAGGTACCTCTTAATAAACATGATTACTTTTTTAAACCAGCTTCATTGCATTATGTTCCATAGAACATACACTTTTGTGTATCACTCATAGTAAGCAGTGCTTAATAAGATATATTTCTGAGGTATAATCAGTGAATTTCTGTGACCTCTTACTGTTCATATGTGCTGTATCAACTGTGTTCATATAAGGATATTAGGGTTTGTGTATTAGGAGGGATGAGTGAGGGATGCCCTAACCCTAATCTAGGTTCTCACATTGGCTTGGGACTTGGAAACTCCCCTCCATTCTTGGCCATGCTTGGCTTACCAAGAGACAAAGATGAACTAAGCCGACTTGGTACTGTGACAGCTTCCGTTAATCATTGTGATTATCATACTGCTGTCCAGCTCCAGAGTTTCTTCTGGGTACTTCCTGCAGGAGTTTGCTTAGTGGCTTGTCAATAGGTGGAGGAATAAAAAGCTCACAAGGAGCAAAGAAACCCAGAGAAAATATAATTCAGGTCACTTTAATATCAGCAGTTGTGAACTAAAATATGCATGTTGAGTGGTCTTCGAAACCACACTTTGTGTCTCTTTGTAGTTATACTGTCTGTTTATTATTGTAGGACAGCCGTAAAAATGCTGTCACTCTTAGTGTTTAAACCCCATGAATTTAAAAACCCTTTAACTGTAAAAAGAGCTTTAATGTCAGTCCAGACAAACATGAAATAAATGTAAAATCATTTTTCATCAAAGCCTCCTAAATAATGACTTTGTGACATCTACAAGGAAATTGCAAGTTTTTCATGGCTCCAACATTTCTCCCTCCAAATCCCTCCAGGATTTATATAAATTTCTTTGTTCAATCGGTATGAGTTCTTGTTCATTTAATTGTTATGCACTTCAGGATTTATCCAGGTAATTTGCACAACTTTTATGTGGTTTAGTTTGAAAGCTGGAGCTTCAACTTCTTGGTGTAATGAGCTATGTTGAGGACAGATTCTGCATTTGAAAGTGGCCATGCTGCATAAATGCCACTTATCGCAGAGGGGTAAGTCAGGACACCCTGCAGATTTGGATTACTGTATTAATGCAGGTGGGAGTAGGTAATGACGATATGTGTTATTGTGTGTTTGTGGTTGAACCAAGTGAAGTTTGAGAACCTGCTCATTCTTTCTTCTTATTACTGTCTTCACTGAAGATCATTCAGTTTTGTGTGTCTGTCAAACATGACTTGAAGTCATAGTCCACCTCTCATTTTGAAATTAATTAGGAACATACGTTTTTTGACACAGGCAATGTTTTTTCACACTTTGCAGATGTTATAAGTCAGTCTCAGTTCAGGCTTTTTTTAATAATATTTAAATGTTGAGGGTTAATGTGATTTTCACTTCTGTTTAGATGCAATTCCCTGTATTATAGAAGTATCATGTGTTTATTTTATCACCATATTCATTTCATTACATAGACCATGATGAAAATATTTGCACTACAAATGTTGCAGTATTTAGAACACGATTACATGAGAAGATGGACTGTAAGACTGCTATGAATGTGTTGAGCCAGGAAGGCGGGACTGAGCAGAGGGAGTTTAAAATGAAATACAAAAAAAGCATAACGTACATCAGTCCCCTGCAATCTGAGCAGGCAGAAAGTGAGGTAAAATAACAGCATTGTGATAAATCCCCTGTCCCCTGATCTTGCCGTGGATACCTACACATGTGGCCCCAGGGTCCACCAGCCAGCAAAATATGCAACGTTTGTGTGAATGCACCAGTGTGGAAAGTAGGGAGTAGGGTGCTTGTAAACAAAAGCCTGATTATTGATCTGTCCAGATCTGTCCAGATGTAAACAACCACCACCAAAATCCATTTCAGAGCTCTAACCTATCTTTGTTAATAAAAGTAAACATCAGTAGGGTATTTAGCTAAATCTGGTAAGTCTCTGCACTCCCCACAACAATTATGCAAGTCATGGATGTTTGCTCTGTGTCAGTGGGGGCTAGTTTGACTCGTGGTCCGCTGCATGGTCAGTATGAGTAATTAGGGGTTAATTAGATGAAAGTACATGTGGGGGAAGGGGCTAACTGGAATGGGATTTGGGGGGTTGTGATGCATTAGAGGTGGCTAACTGGTTGAATGAGGAGTGGAAGAAAAATCACCCCTCTGGAGCTGAAAGGTTCTCTGTTGGTGCTTTTACCCCATTCACAATAAACAAAGACTTTACATTTCCTGAGGACGGACAGACACATGCACCAAGATGCAAACACAGGCTCAAGCAGAGTGTACTACTATTGTAGTGGTTTTGGTGTAGTGTTTAGCCTCAGCTGGCCAACAGACAGAAAGATTCTTGGTCATCTATCGGATGAGGCAGTGAGTCAGGCTGTTGGAATGCCAAGAATCTAACCTGAGATCTATTTACAAAGCACATATCCTCTCCATACGCTCGACATATTCTGCCCCCTCCTGGAGTAAAAGAAGGTAAAGAGGAAACATGCTTGCTTACAGTGTTGATAAATGACCGTATCAGCTGCTTTCATATTATTGGTGATTTGTATTAGAGTTAATTCACACTCCTGGGAAGATCAATACAGAATGCATCAAGAGGAGCAATGATATATGAATATACATAGAGCGTGTCAAGACACACACACACCACACTGCTCCGTTGCATTTCTGTCCTACTTGCTTACAATGAGGGTTAGGCTGTTATGTAAGCAATGACTACAGTCTAAAATGAAAAAGTATGAAGAGGAATCCACTGAGAAGAAAAAACCTCCCTCTCCCTTCTGTTTCCCTTCCCCCTTTTCTCCAG
>JANJYP010038894.1:0-29642 GCA_024605115.1 Rastrelliger brachysoma
GCATGCACGCTCACACACTTAGGTACATGCATTTTGACATTGTGTGTGTGTGTGTGTTTGTGCTTGTGTTTGTCTTTTCTAACAGAAGGACAGTGCAGCTATTTGTGTCACAGAGTAACAGCTGGCCTCTCTCTGTCTTACATCTATTTCTATGTCGCTTCTCCACTGACTACCCTCAACTTCAGTTTGCTCTTCATGACTTAACATCTCCAACACAGTACAGATTATCTGATGATTAGTCTGATATTTTATTAGTGTCTTCTTTCAACTCTTTGTAGAGGGTGCTATTGTTGTTAGTCCTTTAATGAGATGCTTCGGCTGAATAAATACACTTCAAAAGAAGAAGAAAAAAGCTGATGTCAGAGATATAGGTACCCAATATAGGCTTAGAAGCATTTATAAGTCCTAGAGTCTTGCCATCCGGCGTATCACATCTGTCACCGCCTATAGAATAAGCAAGTGTGCATCTACGCATGCTCATGCTCTGCTGTGACTTATGTGGGTCAACGATGCCCTACGGTACGGCATGCCCAGTCCTGTAGTGGAGGTGTGCTGATGTCAGGTTGCATTTAGTCAGGGCAGGATGATTAACCAGGGATGTGTCCTTGATATTACTGAGAAAGTCCAGGAAAGAAAAAAACGGTTGAATCTGTTAAATGAAGAGATGGATGGAGAGAGGTCGGCCTTGGGGACTGATCACTGACACTGATGGATAATAGGAGCAGCAGGGCATCTAAAGAAGCAGTGGTGTAGACTGATAGGAGAAATAGGTATTAGAGTTCTGATTCTGATATTCACACATTTAGCAACCAGCAGTTGTTCACGTCCATGTGATTGTCTTGGCAAAAATACACATAGTATACAGTTCATTCTTTATCAGTATTCAGAGATGTCTTTTTGGTGTTTCAGACTGTAGCAGCTGTTACACATTTGCATGTTCATTCTGAAAATGTCACTGCACATTTCACAGGCTTAAAGTCTTGACTTGAACAGAAAATAGCTTGTTTTATCATTTATCAGTTTCCTACCTTGTTAATGCCAATTATCATAATATCTTAATTCAGATAAATAAAGATAAAGATGGTCATGCTTGGTCTGAGGATATTATGTATTTTGTCTAAAGACCCAATCTGTAATTTATGGACCATATCACCATATATGGAATTCTGAAAGACCACATGTGATTGACAAACTTGTGAAGATGGCTGGTATTGCAACATAGTAGACAGAATTAAAAGTAACAGCAGTCTTAAAATCACATTACGTGACAGAATTATTACAGTGGCCTCCATTGGTTAATTGTTGCACAAAGTCATCAGCAGAGGCTTCCCATAGATGAAACCCACATTTCTTGAAGCCAAAAGTACTGTAAGAGCAGCCTTCTGTATTAGGTTATCAGTTAGACCAGCCTATGCATGAACCAAATGCATTATTTGTTTTAAATAAATTTATATAATGAGGAATGTCTAGAAAACAGTATCGATACCAAGTTGAGTTTGATTGACATAAAGTATGTATTTCAATCAATCATGTTCCACTACATTGCTGATGTAAGCAAATCTTTTACATTAATAACTTTGATTTAGCTGTTTCATGTGTCAATCAGTTTGAGAATGGCAGCTAGTTCTAATTTTCGTGGCGCAGCTCCCCTTTTGTTTACACTAGGAACACATACTGTGGCTTTCAGTCTCTGTGAGAGTAGTTTTCACCTTTTGAAAGTCAGATCAAAAACTGACTGTGTGTGTCTGTGTGTGTGTGTGTGTGTGTGTGTGTGTGTGTGTGTGTGGGTGTGTGTGTGTGTGTGTGTGTGTGTGTGCGTGCGCGCACGTGCACCTGTGCCTGTGTATTTTCAGCAGTAGTGGAGGCTTGTGTGGAGGGGAAAACTCTCTTCCTGAACCTGAGGGGAAAAAGGAAGGAAACCATCTCCAATAACCAACACACACATACACATACACAGTAGTGCTCCTGCGTACAGTAGGTCTAGGAATAGACTCTGACTTTGGCACATGAACACACCCACGCTGCAAGGCTTTTCTATTATTTTCACGTGCATCTTGCATCACCCATAGATTATGGGATGACCACCATGATTTACATCATTGTTGCTTAAAATATTTCAAGTGTAGGAGGCCTGAGGTTCATACATTTGGAATATACCAGCTCAGACAGTTGTATAAAGACTTCCTTCCCCCTCTTTGGGGTAACCAAGAGCTCCTGCTTTTCCCTGGCCCACCCCTGTAAACAGGATGCTCAAGTGGGAGTCCCACCCATCTCCCCACTTCCTCATCTGAGTATTCCCATGGCCAGACTGAAAGGTTTGCTTCCATCCAGTCATCACGCATCCATGTGAGGTGGTTGTAAACGACAGCATCCGTACAGGAGCAGCTTTCAAACTGTTATCACAAAAGCAGCCCACTCAAGTTGTCTGCATTGTTTTGCCTTTGGAAAAAAAAGTCTTTTACTGTTTGGTCCATCAACATTCAGGTGGGGACAATGGATGCACATATGGAGATGGTTAATCACTGTCACTGAGTGTGTGTGTGTGTGTGTGTGTGTGTGTGTGTGTGTGTGTGTNGTGTGTATTTGTGCATATGCTTGTGTGGGAGAGAGCATGTTCCAACAAAGGCCTAAAAATAGTAGAAATATGCCCATGTGACATATTGAGGCTAAAAGCTTGTGAATAATTTGTCTAATGCAACACATACCCCCTCCTAAGCTCAATCATGAAAATATGCTCCTGCTGGTTACCTCTGCCAGACTGTGAAGTTGGAAGGAAGTAACCAGTCTGTTCAGCTGCCGCGCTCGGTTTGTTTGTCTGCTAGCAAGATGCCACATGGGTGCGGTTGAAATTATGTGGACTGATAACTAGATGCCGATTTATAATTGAAAATATATCAATTAGGCTACCTCAGATTGTTTCTGCCATATTTTAATTACTTAAGCAGCAACCAAGGAATTAATAAGTCTTATTTTTCAAGAGAAAATATTGTATTGATAATAGTTAAGTTCTCTTTTAAGTCATTTAGGTACACGCTGATGACCTTTTTTATTTTTAAGTCATATCTTCAGTTAACTTCCTTATCATCCTTATCTTTCCCTTGCCCATAACCACTTAAGTGCAACTACAAACCACTTGTTTGGAAATGAAAATGAAAGCAGACACCTGTTGTGTTTGTTGCGTTGTAAATCTATTTGTGTGCACAACTAAGTACAATGAGTCAAGGTCAAACCAGGAAGTGGTTCAGCAAAGTGTATCACACATTTTCACATACAGATGATGCGGTTCAACTGTTCAAATATGAGCCCTCATATGCACTTTGTTGTCCAGGCAAGTTGCCACGACACATTATGCCAGTAATAAAGTGGGTGCATTAAATGTTATTATAATCAATACATACAATGATCAAAACTATGAAAAAATGCAATGCTTTATGGCCTCCCCCATGCTCAATGTGTCTATACAACATTTGGCATTTTAATCCCAGCCAGCACTGCGTACTCATACCCACAGCACCACAAATGATATAAACCTTCATTTAATGACATTTGCTGTGGAGTGGAAGGTAATGATGACCCTTAAAAGAGAGATAAAACCTGTAGTTTCATTGCACACTCCACTTGTTCCAGGAGTGCAATTAAATAGAAGGCAGATCAGCAGTGGAAAGGAGGGGGAGTAGGACAGAGAAAGGACAATTTGGAGCTTTTGGATGCAGTGTAAGTAAGCAATATGCCCCCACTTCTAATTTTTAGTCCTGAAAAAAGTGCCAGAAATTCTAAAAAAATCTAACAGATTCACTTAATGCACAAAAGGCAATTTAATTTGTACATTACAACTGGGAGATATTACAATTTCCATTCAGTACCCGCCTTTAATGATGTGGTAAAAAGTGTACATGCATGTTTTTGTGAGGCACATAAGAGATTTCTTTGTGCCAGTTTATAGGAGTGAGATAGCAAAGATCTGTAATCACAGGATCGCTGATGATTTTAATAAGGCTGTAAAAAGTACAATTTTAGCTAGACTTTCATACCATTTGTGTGAAAAATATATGTTTCAAAAATGAGGTATATATGGCAGAGCAGTAATATTAGATTGCACAGGTGTTTGTAATGAAGTAGCAGGTGAATGTATGTGGCTTTGCAGCTTTCTGCACAGCGTGAACTACATTTGCTATTATAAGACCATATTTAAGTTGGCATTGTATCCAGGGAGGTTTGTAAATAGTACCTTAACCACCCACATGTGTTTATAAAAACACAAGTTGCTGCGTCTTTTGCATTATTATTATTTCACACAATATCAAATGTGACTTCTGGAATTCTCCGTTCCATTTGGAGTGCATGTTAACAGTTTACAGTATATTGTAATATTATTTTACACATGCTTTTGAAAAGGTCTGATGTGTGACTTTCTAATCAGCTACAAAGACAGTATTGCATTCCTACATTATTTCTCATAAAATAAATTTATGAAAATGCTTAAAAGATAAATAGTTGTGGAGGCTGTGGCTTTGCGTGTTGCACAGCTCAGTGTTGGCAGCGGCCTGTTCCATCTAGTTAGTCTTGTGATTATCTCACAAGCATGTTTAAGCATACCAAGACAGTCCACCCTTGTAGTCAAACATGACTTCTGGTCAACATTTAACAAGAGTGTGATATGCTACGCACTCAGCATCTAGTCAAAGCAAATATCCTTTTGCAAACCAGGCCATTGATTCTGTTGTGAACACAAGATTAGCTTTTAACACAGATGAAAGGTCAGGGCTCAGTTGCGGTGCTGATTAAAAGAAATTGTGATTGCCGAAGTTTGTCGAAAACTCTGCCTCTTGAACACAGTTCAATTCTGTATATGTTAGGGAAAATCATTATGTATGCATTGTCATGACCTCAAGGGGATGACCTCGCTTCAGCTCAAATAAGCAGACTCCTGGTCAGAATGATATAAACTGCTGAGTGTGTTGAATGAGGTCAGACAAGTTACAGTACTCTATTGCGTTAGATTTACAGTCAACTTGTGAGAGACCTGAATAATTTAAAGCCATTAGTGTGTGCATGTTCACACTTGCTTACCCTACTGACTCTTTCTTCCTCTTTAACTAACCTCCAACCTCTCCTCCTCTGCTTCACTGTGTGTGTTCAGAGTATGTGTGAAATAGCCAGTGCAGAAGGGACACAGCCAGATTACAGCAAGCCACAGGATATGAGACATTTTTAGGTCCATCTGTCACTAGCAGAGGAAAACTTTGTATATCAAGCCATGGATCTCTTAGCTGGGGAAACAGTGAGGTTAAACATGCTTTGAGGACAAAACATAAAACTATAGATAGAATAGAGAAACTCAAAGCCAGGCACATGGTCAGATAGAAGAGACACAACGGGAGGGGGGTGGCAGCACATGCCAGCCTGGGAGGGTTTTTGCGGAGGTGGAGGTAGACAGAAAGCAGGTGGATGTTTAGACAGAATGATAAGACAGCCTGGCTGACAGAACGCCTGATAAGCACCCTGACTGTCAGGTTTGGCAGGCTCACAGTGAAGCAAGAGAACAGCCTATGGAGGAGAGACTGACAGATGGGTAAAAATGAATAAAGCCAGCTCAGAAATTGTAAGAGCATAATATAGAAGGGGGTACTTGGTATTGAATTTGAGACTCTATTAATGTAGAGCTGCACTAAATGCAGACTATTCAAGTCTATATGTAAAGTAGGGCATTCAAGGCTGACAGTTGTGCTGAATGTATTTAGATCTTATGCAAACCAAGCATTGTGATGGGATTGTGTTGAAAGCTCACTAAACTAACCATTGTGCCTATATTTCTCAATATATGGTATTTAGGTGCCACACAGTCTGATATTTTTTTAGCCATGCAGCCTTGGCTCTTTCAATGAGATTGCTGGTAGACCTGCCCGATACCGTGGTCCAGGCTGAAATCTGAACAGTTATTGGATGGATATCAAGAAATTTTGTTCATCTTCCCAATGGGATGAATCCACAAAACTTTGGTGATCTATTGGCTGTTGCTCAATTGTTGCCAGCAGGTTTAACCCTATGAAATATCTCAACACTGACAGAACTGATTGGCACAATTTTTTTTTACAAACACTTCATGGGCAGTGAATACAAATGATTTTATGAGTCTCTTGACTGTTCCATTGAGTACCAACAGAGGGTTGACATTTGTGTTTTGTAATGAAATGCCTCTGTAACTGTTGTTTTGAGTCAAAAATGTGTCGATTATGTTGGTTTATGACCAAATACCTTTCCTACCTATTCCTATCAGCTGCAGTTGTATGTTGTGTTAGTACGAACAGTGAACCTTAAACTAAGACTCGTTAGCATTGTCATTGCATGCTCCGAGGTACACAAGTGCTTCACATAACTGCTTTAGGCTTTTAATCATGTTTGGTGTTAGCTTTATATGTTTAAAGTATCAATTGTGTACCTGTCTTGAAAATAACCATCTTGACATTCTCATGAGATTGATTTTATTCACTGGTGATATGACCATTGGTTTCCTTAAACAGTATATAATTATTTGGCAGACCTGTGTCACATCTCAGTGCTAACTACATGATATCTTTTATTTTTTGTTCCAGGGAAGCCTCAAAGCATTGAGAGCTCGGAGCGGGTACAGTTGTCAGGTACATACAACGTTCGGAAAGGGAAGCTCCAGCTGCCAGTCAACCGCTGGACCAGACGGCAGGTCATCCTTTGTGGCACCTGCCTCATTGTCTCCTCTGTCAAGGAGAGTCAGACAGGGAAGATGCACATCCTGCCGCTCATTGGAGGAAAAGTATGTCTAAGTCATGCCACAAGAGTGAATCACATAGTTCTTTTGTGTTTGTTTTTCATCCTGCCCTTTAATGATGATGTTATCTAATTTATGCTTTGGATCATAAACCCATAATGTCATACCATTACTAATAGAATAACCCGATATGTCCTTGACGACATTTTACCTTCAACAGCTCTTTTTGTCCTTTTGTGTGACATCCAGTAATGTTTGCTGCTTTGTTCATTTCAGTTCAAGGTCAAACAAAATGGCGCAAGTCAGGTTTTTACAAATCAAAATGATTCCAACATCCTCCCAGCATGTTTTAAAAGCTGCCTTCCAAAAAAATGACCTTTATCCATTTATTGCTTGATGGATCTGTGTATCTGCAAGGCCACTAAATAAGCTCTAAATACTCTCTTCTGAAAAGCCCTTTAAGTCCATCTGCCTCACACAATAGACACCCCACATCCCACCACACCCAGTTTTTAAACATTTCACACACAACATCACTTCTAGTCAACCATTCATGCACACTGTGCCCCTGCGTTTGTGTGTGTGCGTGCCAGTATTCTATTAAAACACCGTAACTAGTCAGCCATTCATTCACAGTCCATGTGTTTGAGTGTGTGTGACTCTGTGTGTCTAAAGAGCAATTTCATGTGCATTTCTTCTCGTTCATATCACGCATATGCATTCATTATACAATCACGTGCCCCTTATATCTTTTGTGTGCTTCTGGTTGACTGAATTTGTCTACCCTGCAGACATTAAGCATCATATAGCTTTTCAAATTAGAACAAATATATTGAGACATCCATGTGTCAACTCTTCCTCCTGTTTCCTTTTATTTTGTGGCTCTTTTTATTGCTCATATTCAGATTTGGGTCAGATATGTCAGTATTTCAGACTCTAATGTCACTGTTGTGTGTGTGTGGTGTTTTGCAGGTGGAGGAGGTGAAGAAACACAATCACTGCTTGGCCTTCAGCTCAGCAGGGCCTCAGAGTCAAACCTACTACGTCAGCTTTGACAGCTTCACAGAGCACCTGCGCTGGCACAGACACGCTGCCAAGGTACTGCATGTGCAGGAGAGTTAGAGAAAGAAAATTAGAACATAAGCATATGTTCCCCAGCACTACTTACGGGTCAGCTGCCTTATATGTCAGAACATGCGTGACTGCAAGTTGACTTGTGAAAATACGGCATTATATCCATCGCGATTCCACTGCCTGTGTGAGCTGAGTGGATTGAAAACTGTACATACTTTACTGCTGTCCACAATGTCCCAGTGTATAACCCAAGTGTCTTTGGGTGCACTCATACACATAAACACCACTCATGGCTCTATCTCTCTCCTTTCTCTTATTTGAACTCAAGTAGGCCATAGCCAGAAAACCTCTTTTCTAAATATTAACAGGGACATGCATGTCACCAGCACCCAGAGGGCCACTCAGAATAGAAGCCCGGATAGAAGCAGCACGTGCCCCAGTGACAACCGCTGAGCCTCTAGCTAACTCTGCTCTGCAAGGCTCGATCACACTGACTGTTAATTCACTCCCTCAAGACGATGTGGAGGACATTGATGCTGTTATTTCATTTTAGACAACTGCTTATACATTTCTGTGTACTTGTCTAAGAAACAAGTCCCTTATATTAACTGATCCAGGCACAGTGATTAAGTAGATCACACAATGATGTACTATGACGTATGATGTGTGATGTGGTGTGAGCAAACATGTTGGACTTTCCCTTGCTTCTCCTGACTTTGTAATCCTAAGAAGATTGCCCACTGAATGACATTTGACTCTTTAGCAACAGGCTAGCCACACACACACACACACACACACACACACACACACACACACACACACACACACACACACACACACACANCCAGTAAAGTCTTGTGTAGTAGAGATAATCCTGTTTAACTCGACATTTGCCTTTACTCCACTTTATCCCACTTCCCTGCCTACTTCTGTCTAGATGGTGTCCCAGAGGATCAACTCAGTAGATCTGTCCTGCTGCAGTTTGGAGCAACTTCCTTCCAACCTCTACTACAGCCACGACCTCACCCATCTCAACCTCAAACACAACTTTCTGCCCGCAGACCAGCGGCTGCAGCAGCTGCAAAGGTACAACGCCATTGTATGTCTACAGTAAACACACCTGAGGCTAAACCACAAGGAGTGGTGAGGAAGGAAGGAGTGAATGATAACAAAGAAGAGGGAAAAGACCGGAGGAGATGTGACAGGTTGAGGAAACAGTTCAGAATTGGAAAGATGAGTCAAAGCTTAGCATAACTTGGCCACAACGTGAGATGGGCTGTGCTGTTGTAAAAAGAGAGGGGTGACGAGAGACAGCAACACACAGTGAGGCTTCACTGGACACAGCACGCCATGGCTGACTGCTTTGGACAGATTTAGCGTTCGCCTGCAGTTTGCAAGCCATCGACCTGAGCAGTCTAGGACTTGGGCCATTGGCACACAAGGGACCAAAGAGGCTAGCCAGGGCTGCACTGTATCAGGCCAGGTCAAACGAACCCAGAGCCCAGAAGGGTAGATATGTCTGCAGGGAAGCTTTTAATGTGCCTGGCCTCCCTTACTCTCTCTCTCTATGGGCACCATCTGCTGCATGCCTATCATGGTCCTAGATTAAAGCCCACAGCCAAGACGTGTGTGTGTGTGTGTGTGTGTGTGTATTGCATTCATGTTTACACAGTTTACACATGCACGCCTGCCACAGCCTTTCTTGCTAAAGATCACTGCCAGAGTGATCTGGGTGTTCATCATTTAACTCAATTGTGTGAATGTGATGCCTGAGTATGTGTGTTGGAAATGTTTGCAGAATAGTGTGTGTGTGTGTATGTGTGTGTGTGTGTGTGAGAGAGAGAGAGAGAGAGAGAGAGAGAGAGAGAGAGAGAGAGGTGTGCTTGCTTCTGTGCAACAGAAAAAGTGGCTGTGGGCTACAGATTTGGGGTCAGTGCATACAGAGTGTGTTTTTTCTTTCTTTTTTAGAAGACTTAGCAGACATTTGTAAATGAGTAGGGGTCAGAAATTTATGATGCTCTACCATAGTCATGTTCTGAATCATCTTTTTTTTTTAAATTGACGTGATAGTGAGTGGTGTTCAGGACAAGATGACGGGAGGGAAATTACTATGTTTTAAATCTGAGTAAGCAACACACAGCTCCCCTGCTGGTCAAGTGAGAAAACACTCATTTAGCTTTGCCAAACCTAAGTAGGCTCATCCGCATTTGACCCAGCATGACAGAAAAAGAGGTCAGTAATGAGAAAGAGATGAATAGTTGAAAATAGAGGGGTTGTGACAGAAACATGCAACAGAGTTACTTGAGTACTCGCTTTGCCCCTGAGAGACTGAAGTCAAAAGAGCTGGAGTCAGGAACAATAATACTCTGTGTACAATGAATGTGGGTGTATGTGTTTTTGTGTGGACAGTTTTGTGAGAGTCTGTTTTTGTTTCAGTACAAACACTGGCTTTCTGTAACATCTGACATCAGTCGTAGTGTTTTGTATTTTTGTGCTTTTTTTCTAAGAGGAATATAATATGTGAACCTGCCACATGCCTTTCCCCTTTCTCTCTCTTTTCTCTCTGATCGAATAATAACTGCTGGGTAATTTGCCAATCAGATATGCATAGTCAGTTGTCTGGGATACTAGCTCTTTCCTCTGGCATGGGACTACCTTCCCAGCATGCATCTCTCCCTAAGACAGAGAGGTCACCACATACTGAAGGGAATGGCTGATGTTTTATGAATATCATTCAACCTTTGGCCTGTTTATTTACATATGATAGTTTAACAAGTTATGAAGGACATAAAAGTCATGGAAATGAAGGCACAGAGATAGGGAGAAAGAGGAAAGTTGTATGGAGTTGTAGCATAAAGACAACATTTGAGATGAAAAATTCAAGCTGCATTAATTTGTTTTTTTTATCTTTTAAAAATGTTATGGAATTTAATGATGATGGCAAAGAATTGGTTATTTACGTATTTAATACCAATGTTATCATTGTTTCGGACCACTTTCATTTTAGCTCTCCCAGTCTTCCTTAGGAATGATTCTGAATGACATTTGGTGCTCTGCATGGAGCATACAGGCAGTTCATTACAACTTCTTCCTGAAAAAAGAAATTGTTTGAACACCTGTTAACCTGTTTTAGAAGAAGAAAACAACAAAGCTAAAGGGAACTTAGTATTTGAGTGATAATTATCTGTAGGGCTGTGACTACTAGCAAAATTTGTGAATTGCTCATTGTTCGATAGATTATATGCGGAAAATATTAGCGCAGCTACAAATACTAAAGGTAGGGTTTAAAATTCAGGCAAGGGGATGGCGTGATAGGAGAGTCTGAAGGCTATGAGCATTACTCAGCAGATTGCAGAGGTTAATTTGATGAAATGATTTAATGAAATGGCATTTTCCTACACATACCCCACGCACAGCCTGCGGGAGTCACCCTCAGCTGAAACCCTAATCAATAGCCCTGACGTCTCAGTTGCCTTTCTCTCCATTGCCATGATACTCTGAGCATGTGTGTGTGACATGTGTGTTTACACAGGAAAGAAAATCAAGTAGCAGTTTTAGTAGTTGCTGTAACCTGCTGTGCTATTATAGCTGCCTATCTCTGGCTTGTCATAGCTGCATTATACACATGATACAGTAGGTCTGTATGTGTGTATATGGATAAATAAAGACAGAGAGAGTCCTTTCTCCTGCTTTGCATGTTCCCTCAGCTCCCTCCCTCCTAAGGGGCTAACCCCTCTGAAGGTCACTGTTCTGCTATGGGACACTGCACCAAATGCCACTGGTCACTGGTGTTTGAATGAACAACACAGACGCCAATGCTGCAATTGTTTGCTCTACAATCAAATGTGAAGGTTTAGACCCACTATTAAGGAAAGTCTTGTTTATAGGTGTGCTAAACCCAACTGTGTGTGTTTTTTAACTTAAATAAGTTTTGTCTAAACTTTGCTACCTTGCTCATGAATTTATTTATGAATATCCTCTAGTCTCTTGCAGTATTCATGTGAACAAGATAAACTACATCTCCAATCACTCACTTGTTCTCTTCTCTTCTCTTCTCTTCTCTTCTCTTCTCTTCTCTTTTCTGATGTCTTATTTGTCATTAATACTTTTATCTGTTATTTCTAGGTTTTCTCGTCTGCGAAGTCTCAACTTGTCCAACAACCACCTTGGCCAGTTCCCTCTGGCCATTTGTGACATCCCCACCCTGACTGAAGTCAACCTCAGCTGTAACTACCTGGCCTCTGTCCCCAGCTCTGTGGGAGCCATGACCAAGTAGGTAACAGGAGGATACAGAACTGTTTTTATCTTTTTGACAATTTAAGAGAAGATGATGTTGCAAGACCTTAATCTTTAGTCAACCTAAAGGTTTAATGTGCCTACATTAAAGGCATATAAGAACCCACCCAACTGTTTTTCTTTTTGTTGGATATTCTACTATGGATTGTGTTTTGGTTGTGCACTTTACCTCTTCCTTCTATTTGTTGCTCGGATGTTGGTAATTATCCAACTCTTTTGTAACAGTGCTGACCTGGGGTCAGTGCTTGCATCAATGCTGTCTCAGTGCTGGGAAACCAGTGAACCTTTTCACAAACTAACCACATTTTTGCTGGTTTGAGTGTCAGAAGTTTACATAGCCAAATGTATTGATTACCTAGCACCAAACACATATTATAACAACAACCATGGCATACTGTGCTAGTTTGAACACATGCACAAACAACAACAAAACCTTCACAGATGAATGTGGTGCTTTATATCTGGACTACTTAAAATGTTAACATCTTTTCTTGTTTTATGTGTTGTCATTTTATTTACTACTTATATTTACGCAGTGATCCATTGTTATTTTTATTTTATCTATACAATATGATTTACTTTCTTAAGCTTGTAATTGCGCTGGTGTAGTTAGAAAATTTTGACCACCTGAGCTCTTCTTTTCTTTATTTTGCATTGTTGAAATGCATTATAGCATTTGCTAATAGAGACTAAGAAATCGTATTAGCTTTTACATGGTGACAAATTTTTATACCTAACTTTTTCCAAAAGATGGAACAACTGAAAACTAGTTTGCATTTGATGGGAAAGTGTAAAACATTCTAGAATTTGCTCCAGCTTCAGCTTTCTTTTCTTGTGGAAAATCCCTATTAATGCAGTGCCAATACAAGGCAAAGTATATAAAAAATATAATGAAATAAAGGTCCTGAACTGGCTAAATTATGGGTTTCTCTATCCTATACCCTACTATGGTAATACAGGACACATACTTAGCTTAAGTAATACAGTCGTTTCACAATTGTTCAAGACAGACTCAGTTGTCAGGTGCTCTTTATGAACATTTAAACAAGTTTTGCTTTCAATCATCATTCCTCCTGTTCATACTGGCAAGAAGGAATTTAGTACTAAAAACTTTGGATGTGATTAGATTAACTCAGACAGCAGAAGCTTTATATTAACTTATTTTCTTTAATGTTTAAATGCATTTTTACATAGTAGTGTAGTTTTCTCTTCCAGTTTCTTATATTGCAAGTCCACTGAGAAGGAATTCTTTAATGGAGGAGCAGGAGGAATGATTACAGCAAGCTTAAACTATTTCTTATGTTCATGTTTATATGGCTCCTAAGTGTTGTTTAAAGACTAGCTTGAAACATTGTGACCATATCCTTTCAGGGAGTAATTTAGTATTCGAATTTGAACAGTTTATATAGGATATGTGTTTTATGTTTTAAACTCAATTCTAAACTAGACATACAGGTATGGGGGTTGAAACTGAGCTAGATGAGAAGTTAATCTGCAGGAATGATCTGGTATGCCTGTAAATTCCCCAAGTGGCCAGCAGGGCCTCTGTGCTGTTACTGCCATCTGCTGGATAGTAATTGAAAGGTTCTGAATAAAGAACATCTCCCAGTGAACTTCATCATTAAAGTTTACTTGTGCAAACAAAGAATATTCTTACTAAATTGCTACCATGTCCATTTCCTCTTCACGTTCAGGGTCAGTTGTCTAATTCCATGTTGCTCTTCCAGTTTGCAGACGTTTCTGTTGGACGGCAACAGCCTGGATGACCTGCCCAATGAGCTGGGTTCGCTCCAGCGGCTGAACTACTTAGGCCTTTCCTTCAACCTGTTCAGCCATGTGCCTCAGGTGCTGGAGCGGTTGGCTTCCATGGAGAAGTTGTGCATGGCTGGAAACAACCTAGAAACCCTCATCTTACAGAACTTCAGACTCCTCCGTGTCAAACACATTGATTTAAGGTAGGAAAAATACAGACCAAAAAGATTAGAAGAGATAGAATAAATCATGATATCTGGTTTAATGACTTAACTTGACAACATCAAACATCAAGTCCTGAGTCCTGCATATCCCAATCAACACATGTTCATTCACTAATGATAGAAACAAAAGCACTGAGAGAAAGCCAAAGCACGTGCAGACAGTCAGACAGAACAGAATCAGGAAATCATTTGCCTATAGTGGCTCCATCAGGTGTCCTCCTGTTGTTTGGAAAAGCACAGACCTGGTGTGACTTGCAATATTTTGGAGTTAATATTTCACTCCTTCTGACTTTGCTTGGACAGGGTTAGTCAGATAATTTTTCCCAACATTCTCTTATACAGTACTTGTTTGGGCAAATATCACTCAGTTTCTGTGTTGAGGAAGTGTTGTTCTATGTTGAATCTTCTAGTTTCTTCACAATTGTTTTGACACTTAGTCAATTAGCTTGTTATTTAACAGTTAGCCTAATGGATTCATTGTTAGGTCCCTAGTCAAGCAAAAATGCAAAACATTCACCGCACCAAACTTCTTAAATGGTTTTCTCTGCTGCATCTGATTTTTTTTTTTTTTTTATGTTTTTTTTTATGTGTCACCTTGGGCTTTGGGAAACTGTGTAGGCATTATTTCACAGATTAGAATAATTTGCAGATTACTGTGACCAATTATGAAAATACCCACTAGCTGTAACCCATCTTCTCTGGACACTTTTCATTTTTATGAGACAGTAAATCTAATAAGACAAATGCAGGTATTTGTTTATAGAGCAGACTAATATGTCTCATCAGTCCTTGTCATAGACTCGTTCAAAATCATTGAAGAATACTTGAATAGGAGGTTGTAGCAATGGTTTATTAGTGATTGAAGGCACAAAAAAATTACTAGTCAATTTATAAATCAAAAAACACATCGTCAGTGTTGCACATTGAAAAAACTAAGCTGAGTGCAGAACTCATTAGGTTGCACAATATATACGGCATCACCCAAGGCATGTTCCCTGCCTTACAAGAAAGGCCACAGCCTCTTGAGTTTCTGCCTGAACCAAGTGGAGTGAACCATTGCCTCTTCTCTGCCCTCTCTGTCAGGTTGAATAAGATCTCCAGCATGGTGCCAGATGAGCCTGACCTGCTAAGGCACGTGACACAGCTGGACGTGAGGGATAACAGGCT
This sequence comes from Rastrelliger brachysoma, assembly GCA_024605115.1. NCBI lineage: Eukaryota > Metazoa > Chordata > Actinopteri > Scombriformes > Scombridae > Rastrelliger > Rastrelliger brachysoma. The sequence goes on from JANJYP010038894.1 coordinate 15,259, forward strand.
GACAGAACTGGATGCCTCAGTCTTCCCCAGGTTGGAGGTGCTTCACTGCGAGAGGAACCGCATCACTAGCCTCAAAGCCAAGGGATGCTTGCTCAAAGGCATCTATGCCTCCAACAATGGTAGGTTTTGGTATGCAGGATTTCATGTTTCCCAAGAGGACAATCATGTGTGGATAAAAAAAAGATAGATCTCCTTGTATCTCGCATCATTTCTCATCAGTGCTGCAGTCTCATTGTCGCTCTACATCATCAATCCCTAACTTGTCATCATCCCTGTGCCACCCCTCCTTCCCAAACTCTCCCATCCATTTTCCATCCACCTGCTTTTGTAATTGAGCATGTCTGTCCTTGCTGTAGGTTAATGTGTTTGGATTTCTCCCCACAGAGCTACAACAACTGGATGTCAGTCCTGTGCCCTCCAATCTTAGTTACATGGACATCTCGAGGTGAGAAAAATCCCAAAAGTGCACACACACACACACACACACACACACACACACACACACACACAAAAGGTATGCAGTACTAATTGGAACCTGAGAAAAACAATTTTGATATGTGTATCATTACATTTAGAAAACATCCTCCCTGACCTACAAAAAGCAGAATGATTGTGTTTTGTTATAAAGTTCTGCTATGGCTTTAAAAACCAAAGTAATTACTCATCTATCAGACAATGTGGTCCAAAAATTTTGCAAAATTCTACTTTTGAACAAATCCAGGTTGAAAGTGGGGGGTGGGGGGAGGTTTCATGTAGGATAATGCAGGCCAATAATTTGTGCATCACCTTGTACAAGTATATGTCAGCCAACAATATCAGAATCTCACCTGTCAATTAAATGTCTTCCGTCATCGCATAATAAACGTCTGATAAACATACTCGCACACCGAGCTGGACAAAACCCAATCAAATTCCAATCCAAACATTCAGTGTCCCGCCCCAAAAATTGAACATCCCACCTGCTCGATAACGGCAAATCAAATTCATTTTCCTCACTCGTGTAAAATCGTGCTGCAACTCGGGGAAGGGGACAGGACAAAGGGCCATTTCTGTATGGCTTTAACTGAGAAAAATCTATTTAAAGGTCTTGTAATTTCATAGCTGAATACACCATAAAGGGATATTTGAATGAAATGTGAATTTAGGACTCTAGCTCTTTAACTGTGTCAGTGACTTTTTGACATGACCTTTGGTTGTTAAGTGAAACTCCATTTCCACATCGTCAATAAAAGAAGAGCACTGTACTATAATTTAAAAATGCTGATGTGATTGGTTTTGAATACTTGTTTTAGTTTGGTCCATATGGAGACTATTTGACCTTTTTATCAGATCTACTATTGTTATTTTTTATATTATTTCCTTTTTAGTCTGACATATTACAATATATGAAAACAGCTATTCAATGAAAAGTTCTTAAGGGATTTCAGATACAATCAGGCTTTCAGTGTATTATAGTCCATGCTACATGTCTCACTTTCCCCTGTCATCTTGTAGAAACCATATGGATTCTATGCCAGATTGGCTATGTGAAGCGAAGAAACTGGAAGTTCTGGATGTCAGCCACAACCTCATCACTGAGCTCCCGGCACGGTAAGTCTCCCTGTGCCTGTAGCCTGAAAATGGAGTACAGTGCTGTATTATTCTTCCCGCCCTTTGTTGGCCAGTCATCTATCCCCCATAGAGTGTCATGAATCACATGTACAGCCTGTAAACTCCATAGCCTTGGTCCATTCTCTTCCTCTTAATATAGCCTTTTGGAAGGTCAGCTCAGATGCAGCTCACTTCCTCCTCTTCTCTCTGTTTCACATTGGCACTGTCAACCTTCGACCCTCTGCTTTTTTTCTTTTCACTTCTTTTCCTCCCCTCTCTCTCTTTTTCTAGTCCCCTCATTGTCTGTAGATTTATTTTTTACCCAATAAGTGTCAAGATGATGAATTTCAGCTGCAGGCTCCACTAGAGGCGCTGCTATTTTCTGTTTTCACATCCTCATCTCCCCTGTCCTGCCCTATCATCATTTTTCTATCTATCTATCTATCTATCTATCTATCTATCTATCTATCTATCTATCTATCTATCTATCTATCTATCTATCTATCTCTCTATCTCTCTCTCTATCTGTCTGTCTGTCTCTGTCCGTCCGTCCATCTGTCTGTCTAATCAATCAAATGCCACTGTAAGTTCAGATGAGCCCATATGTTTATCTTTGATGCTCTGACTCAACCATCTCTGCTCTTCGTGCCGCAGGTTGTTATGCAGCAACAGTCTGAGGAAGCTGAGTGCAGGACATAACCAGTTGCAGAAACTGCCTGAAAGAGTGGAGCGCCCTCTACTGGAGGTTTTAGATGTACAGCACAACCAACTCGTGGAACTGCCCTGCAACCTTTTCCTCAAATCTGACAGGTAGCATCAATCATAACCTCAAAGTGATTTTAAAAAAAAAAAATTATCAGTATAATGCACTCAACATCTGACAAGAAGATGAAGTGTAGGGGAACTGCAGCTATATGAAGATAAAGGACAGAAATTATGAATAGCGTTTTAATGGAGGACATCATAGTCAAGGGCAAAGATGACAGGTCAGTACCAAAATAGACAAGTTTGGAAGAACGAAAGATTTTAATAGGGGTCATAGACGGAGGTATTCATATATAGACTGTAATTTAAGTGACACATTTCATTCTTAATGAAGGAAAGCAAAAATGATTGTGTTCTCTTTTTCAGCTTACGATGCGTAAATGCATCAGCCAATAAGCTGGAGCACTTGCCTCCTTCCACCCTATCAGAGGAGAGCCACAGCATCCTGCAGGAAATCTACCTGACTAATAACCGGCTGACAGACAAGTGTGTACCCATGCTAACAGGCCACACACACCTTCGAGTTCTGCACATGGCATACAATCATCTCCAGACCTTCCCAGCCAGGTAAAGACTCTATTCTGTCACCCATATTTTACATTTTATTTATTTTGTTTGCTACAATCAACAGTCTAAAACCCAAATTTAAACCTAAATTTAAAATAATATTAAATAAGGAAAAATAAAATATAATACACATATTTGAGTTACTGGAACATCATTTCCCAAGGTGAAAGACTTACATATAACCTAATGAGTCATCCACATTGTTGTGCATTCATTTTCTCCTATTCAGCTAATCAATTTATGATCTCAGCACCACTTTACACACTGACTTTTCTCTTCAACCTTCAGTAAAATGGCCAAGTTGGAGGAGCTAGAGGAGGTGGATCTGAGTGGAAACATGCTGAAGACTGTGCCCACCACCATCATGAATTGCAGACGGATGCATACGCTCATCGCCCACTCCAACGCCATCGAGGTCTTTCCTGAAGTCATGCAGTTGATGGAAATGAAAGTAAGACAGTGATAGCATGCGTGTGTCTTTTTGTATCTGCAGTATCTGCTCTTAAGCTTGCTTTCTATATGCATTTGTTTGAGTATTTGCATTTTGTGCTCTGTCGTCAGTGTGTGGATCTGAGCTGTAATGAACTGAATGAGATCACATTACCAGAGAATCTGCCTCCCAAGCTTCAGGAACTAGACTTGACTGGAAATCCACGTCTCAATCTGGACCACAAGACCCTCGAACAACTCAAGTATGTCATAATTTTCCATAAAATTGAAAAAAAATCAGCATATCAATTTTCTTTCTTTCATTTTCTTCCTTTGGATTTATTTCATTTGTAATATTTTCCTCCCTTTTTCAAATTTTGAGTATGATCATATACTGTAGTTTTTTTCTTTTTGTATGATATTACTTGGTTGTTTTAATTGTCATTTTCATTCTTGTTTGTATTTAGCTCTTCCCTGTAATGATAAGTAATTTTTTCCATTTTGGCTCAGGTGTCTGTATGCTTCTATATGACTCAGAGAATTTATTGTATTCATGCTTTGTTGTTTTTCAGTAATATTCGCTGCTTTCGTATTGATCCGCCTCCAACCTTTTCATCGAATGAGGCATCTGGTGGGCCTGCTGTGTGGAGTCATGGTTACACAGAGGCCTCAGGCGTCAAGAACAAGTGAGTTCAGTGCAGTCAGTGATTTGAAAAAAAAAAAAAAACAACCACCGCACTCGTCTAGTGAAGCCTCACTAATGTGGGCCTCTTGAGGATTCAAAATGTTCAAGCCAGATGACTCAAATGAAAGAAATATTAAGGTGGTGCTTATTTATAACATGAATTATGTATACTCGCATGCCAGTACATCACTATATGGACTAAATTTCCAATTCAACCCTTTCATGTGCATGCTGAAGAAGTGATTCACACCGTTGCACATATTGCTTGCACAATTCCATATACGTAAGTGTCGTTCAACAGACAAGTCTGCTTGGGTGAGAGAGGCTCTACTGTACAGTCAAATGAATCATAGAAGGCATTGTTTCCATGGTTATTACAGTACAGAATATTATGATCAATATGTGAAAAGAGTTATTATGTCTTCATTGTTTCCTCACTGAGTCTCATCGATCTTCTTTGTTTTTTATTTTCAGACTGTGTGTAGCGGCCCTTTCAGTAAACAGTTTCTGTGGGAGTCGTGAAGCTCTGTATGGTGTGTTTGATGGAGACAGGAATGTGGAAGTGCCCTACCTTTTGCAGTGTACAATGAATGACGTGCTGGCTGAAGAACTACACAAGACCAAGAGAGAAGAAGACTACATGACCAACACCTTCCTTGTCATGCAAAGGTACAAGCTCAACTCTGTATTCTAAACTATAATCTGTACAATTCATTGATTAACACTTAATTTAATAAATAGTTATACTGCCTCCTCTTCTCATATCTCCCTTCTTCTGCCATTTTAGGAAACTGGGAACTGCAGGTCAGAAACTGGGTGGCTCAGCAGCTCTGTGTCACATCCGCCATGACCCCACCGACCCCAGCGGTTGCTTCACCTTGACAGCTGCTAACGTGGGCAAGTGCCAGGCTATCCTGTGCCGTGATGGAAAACCACTGTCCCTGTCCTTGCTTCACAACGTAGGGCTCGAAGAGGAGTACCGCAGGATCAGGCAGCATAGAGCTATTATTACTGAGGTAGATGGAAATCAATATAGTATGAATATAATTTTGGCATGCACTGCATTGACATGGTATTGATATTTTATATTCTTTCCCACAGGAGAACAAGGTGAATGGTGTCACAGATTCTACACGAATCATGGGCTACTCCTTCCTTTACCCTTCTGTCATCCCTTGTCCCTACGTGCACACAGTAACTCTCACGCCCCAAGATGAGTTCTTCATCCTGGGCAGCCGGGGCTTGTGGGACACTGTTTCTCCCACTGAGGCTGTTGAGGCTGTCCGGAATGTCCCTGACGGCCTTGCTGCAGCTAAGAAATTATGCACACTGGCACAGGGCTATGGTTGCACAGACAGCCTCAGTGCTGTTGTGGTCCAGCTCAGTGTGAGTGAAGACTGCTGCTCTTGTTGCTGCTCTGAGCCTCCTCAGCCACCCCCTAGCCCTGGCTTGGGGCCCTATCCCCCAACATCCTCTGCCATCAAGGAGCGGCCCTCAGATGGCTCACTTCCTGTCCCCCCTTCCTCCTGTAGTGAAATCAGCAGTGAGATCAGCACCAGCGAGATGAGCAGTGAGGTGGGATCCACAGCCTCATCCGATGAGCCACCACAAAGCTCCTTGGTGCTGCTACATGAGCAGCCCCACCACCCTCAACTCCACCTGCACAATCAGGTCCCCCCGCTGTCCCTACAGCACCAGCAGGCCCATACAACAACCCAACCCTGCCAGTATTTGTTCCCTAGTTCAGAGCTGCCATCTGCCCGCAGCTGTTGTGCCCTCCATCCAGCCTGCCTAGCAGGCTCCTTCCAAAGGCAGCTGTCTAGTGCCACGTTCTCTAGCGCCCTGTCTGACAATGGGCTGGACAGTGAGGATGAGGAGCCCATTGCTGGTGTCTTCTCTAACGGTAGCCGCGTGGAAGTAGAGGCAGATGTTCACTGCCTCAAATCAGAGTCCTCCTCTACCTCCTCACCCCAAACACCTTTACCATCATCATCTGGCCAGGAACGCACCCTCCTTTCTCTTCCCCCACCACCTCCACCACCATGCACCCCAGAGCCATTGGAAGAGGGGGTTGACATGAGCCTTGGGGAGGCTGAGAATATGCTGGATAGAGACGAGTCGTGGCAAGGAGTTGGACTGGGAGGTGGGGATAGCAGCAAGACAGTTGGTGGAAAGAGGAGGGCTAATGGGTCAGTGGCACGCCAGGAAAAGAGCCACAATCTTATTGAGGTAGCTGCTGATGCCCCCTCTAAAAAGTCTGGGGGTTATTTTACAGCTCCAGCCCAGCCTGACCCAGACGACCAGTTCATCATCCCCCCTGAACTAGAGGAGGAGGTGAAGGAAATCATGAAGCAACATCAGCAGAAACAACAGAAACCGCCTGGGACTGATCAACCCACTGACTACTACGACACCCCTCTCTGAGCAGCAAAACCACCAACTACAGTCTCATCTCTTTTCTGGATGCAGCATGCACAGAAACCAATCACTGACCTAATTTTCCCATACGGACACATACAAAGGAGTTCCCTGGAGAGGCTGTAAAATGCACATGAAAAAGTTTCATGCTACTTTTTCTAAACAGCCTTCAAGCTCTTACACAGCCTCATCATTGCAGAACCATGCACTGTAACTTGCTCCACCTATTTTTTACTGAAGCGACCCGTAGAAAAAACAAGCAAACAAGCCCTTTAATGATACTCAACCCTCTTGAATATTTTGTGGACTCCTTCTGTCCACAGTTGTGCCCTTCACACAGACTGTGGAAAATTGTTTTTACATTAGACAACCAGCTCAGTATGTAATCAACACTAGTCTCTTTGCAATAGCATTAGCTCACCACAACACTTGTTAATATGGATAACAATTCCATGGTTTGTTTGTTTGTTTGTTTTGTAAGAATTCACCATATCTTTTAATGTGAAAGCAGTGAAGTTACTGAAAGAACTTTTTAAAGCAGACACATAATCTTTTTACTATCAGTGAACTATGTCAAATGGTACACCAGTAATACCACACGTAACTGTTGTAGATAGTGCACTTAAAATACTGTATTTCTTCAGTAAATCATGGCTCTTGGCCTGTAAAATGGCATAGAATTTTTTTGTAGAAATTTTAAATACTAACTCCTAGGAGTTGCATACTCTTTATGGTGACTCAGTCACTTTTACTAATCTTCTCTGAGAGAAATGGTGATTTTTTTTTTTCTCCAATGATTGTAAATAAGAGAAAAGTTGTATACTGATGCTTTTAAAAGGAACTGCGTAACTTGTATGTCGGTGAAGGTTTTAGTGGTTGAGAGGATGTGTGGTTCACACAGAATTTGCTGTTATGGAGGAATCACTCCCACTTTATCCCTTTCACAACATAGGCCCACAAATACAACACACACATACACAAACACACACACGTACTCATGCAAATGTAAATGTGCAATTGCTGTTCAGAAACCCCAACATTCCATGCAATATAACTACACAAAATTGCTATGGTTTTCTCCACTTTTTCTGATTGTGATGTCCTGTAGTCATCACTGTATCTAATGAACACTAGACAGATTGTTTGCATGCATACTGCATGCATACACACACACACACGCACACACACACACACACACACACACACACACACACACACACACACACACACATACATGTACACACAGAAAATATTAGTCCCACATCCCTCCTACAGTAACTGTTATCACCGGCATGACTGTGTCAAGTTCAGTAATACAAACAAATATATCCACATGGAAAAGAGACACCACAAATGTTCCTGTCTTTGGTATAATAAATTTTAAATTTGTGAATATAAGTCACACTGTCTTGGACCTGTTTTTGATTATTAACCACATATGCAACATTTTTTTGTGTATTTTGTGCAGTTGAGATTTTATGTTAAAAATTCACCAAACAGTTAATTGCAAAATAATTTATTTACCACAATAATATTTCACATAATGTTCTGGTGTTATTACATTGAATGACCAGAAGAGGGCAATCTATCATAAAGTCATGTCACTACCTTTGAACATTGGGGTTAAAAGCCATTCCAAATAGTTTTTAGCAGACACATACAGTTGAATTTTGATTTACTTTACTTAAAATTTGTTTTCTGCATGAATGTTACTCATGCCTACACTGCTGTCATTACTGTGTTTCTTATACTTCTTCTTCAAACAGACAACACTGACCACTGTAATCACCAGCATGACTCCCAGTACAGACAGAGAAGAGGCGAGTGCAAGGTTGGTTTTGTCTGAGTTAGAGCCTTTGTACTGACAGCTGTCCCCATAGTACCACCAGTCACTACCCACCATGCACCTGGGGAGCAGAGAAAGAGAACATGAGAGGGGAAATCTGACTTGAAGGTATTCCCAGTGTTCATACAGTGTACATAGATAGCGATGGAAAACTGGTAAAAGGTAAATATGAGAGGAACCAAATGGGAAAAGATGATTCACTGCTGAACTGATAGCTTTTGTGAGTTTTCATTCACATGAAGTGCAGTTCTCAAATACTGAACATCAAATATTTGCGAAAGCATACTTTTTTCAAATATTTAATCCCAGAGTTCTTAAAGGAATAGTTCTAATTTGGGGAAATTGTAAGGCTTTTTAATCTTTATTTTCTTGTAAACATGATAAAATTGATATCAGTGTTATCAATCTTCTCATCTAACTTAAACCAAAAAATCGAATAAGTGTAATTCCCAAAATGTCAAACTATCAAACAGGGACACTTAAAGATTGTAAAGATTTGAATTGTTCATTTTAATTTCAAAAAGTTAGAATTATTTAGGGCTTACAAAATGATAAGATTCACAGTTTAGAGGCTGTTCTTAAAAAAGCCCTCACCTGCAAGAAGGCTTCCCTTCATCCATAATGCATACTCCGTCATTCTGACATTGTATGTTGCAGGAAGCAGTTGTTGCATTGACAGGTTGCTGGGTTGTGGGAGGCAGAGGCTGGGTTGTGGGAGGCACAGGCTGGGTTGTGGGAGGCACAGGCTGGCTCTCAGTCAGATGGGAAACATCTAAAGAGGGACGGCACAGGAGAGACCAGTTACAGAGGAACATTAATGAACATGGAATAAACATTGACTCTACTTGACATTGACTCGCATAATAATGAATTAATTGATTATAATGTATGACAGGATGGATGTCATAATCTAATATACTGTACTTTTACAATATAAGCAATTCGTTATGTACTATCCCTGAACACACTGGCATTGTTCATTCTGAAATAAATCTATTGAGTGTATATTTTACCCTCCATGGTAAGGAGAAAGATGGCGTCTCCTCCCTTGATAAAATCCCTGCTCTTGGCTCTGAGGTGGGTGAGATACACTGCTGTGCCGGAGCCTGGCCCTCTGAAATACTTGGACCCATCTACATCTGTGACCTCAACACCAACCTTACGAGGATCGTCCCAGAAAAACTCACTTGAGTCTGTTTAAAAGGGTGTAGAAAGACGGTATTAGAGCAAATACAACATGTAAATATTTGGAATGTTTTTTTTTACACAGAAAATAGCCAGACCTGATGTCTTCCGGTTGGGGTCTGTGGTGATACTGCGCTGATTGGACATGCGCTTTTGGATGTGTGGATGCTGGTCCATAAGCATCATGGTTATCTGTTTCCAGGGGCATGGCCATTGCTGCCCAGTGTCCCCTGCACGGGCCACCAGATTGGCGTAGGCTGACAACTCACCAGGGTAACCTGCCTTACCACTGGGATACAATGTCATCTGAAAGGTGTAACCCTCCTTAGAGGTGAAGGGAGGGCTGTAGATAGCTGTGTCTGGGGGGGTGGTGTCCATAACATGACTGAAGTTCTTCACTCGCCACATAAACTCTGGACAGGTGGTCTCAGAGAGGTTAATGTCATCTAGGGACAGCCCCCCTGCAGAAGATCCAGAGCCCACCTTGGTTCCTTGAAAGACAACACGGAATTTTGTTTTGACGTCCAGACTCACATGGTGAAGTTGCCACAGTTCCTGAGGGGATCCTGTTACAGCACATAAGGTAAAAAAAAAGGGAATTTATTGGAGAGCAAAAATATATCTGTCAGGTGTAATTTCCTTTTTTTTGTTTTTCAATAACTTCATTTTGAGCTGTAATAATCACCATCTATTGTCTTTATAAAGCGTAGTTTTCCATTGGGGTTAGCTTGGTCATACTCTCGGACAAAGATCTTCAGTGTGTCACTGGGGCCGGCGCTGTTGTAGTAGAAGAACTGCAAACACTGGTAACCTCTTTGGGGATAAAGGAGCCTGCTCTCAAGCAGAGCTGTATCTCCAGTGTTGGCTGTGCCCGTATTGAAGTGCATGAAATAACCTGAGCCTAAAAATACAAATGACACGTGATTAACTGGCTGAGGTCAGTCACTGACCTCAGCTGAGGACACTTAGCAGCATGTCAGCAAGAATTTCTTCAATGAACTTTGTACATTCTGTGATAATACATCCCAGTCTATCATATATCAGTAATTATCACAGAGGTATCTGTAGCACATTATGTTTATTCTCACAAAGTAATTCTCACCAGTGCATTTGCCCATATTGGAATAGTCAGTGTTGGGCCCTCCAGTAGCACTGGCAACCCGGAGCCAGTCAGCATTACGCCCTTCACCCTGGATCATACCACAGATGTTCTCACGTTCAAAGTCACATGAGTCCAGGAACGTGGAGCTCTTTGCTAGAAGATATTCATAAACACACACACACAAACAATGGACATTGAACTGCTATAAACTGAGCGACTGCACAATAATGATTACATTAATGATTTTAAATGTTTTACTTATCCATTCATTGCCATGAGCAAGTGGCAAATGTCAAATCTCTTCAAAAGAATTAGATAGAATAAAACTCAGAATTTAACAACCTAACAGTCAGAACATGAGGTTGAAGCTGACCAACTCTTATATTACAGGCAATTAAGGCAGTTTGTTGGTTCTTACTACAGTTATAGAGGCGGCTGAGCTTGAGCAGGTCACTGTCACTGAATTCCATCCGCTGGCCGATAACATCACTGAACGCAGGGATCTTGGTGACGATGGTGGGTTCTGTGCCATTGCGAAAGGCATTTTTACTGTAGTGCATCATGGAGCCATAGTCATAGGGTACACCCAAAGAGCTGGAGGTGGTGTCATTGTAGGTGTTAAAGTTGTGCTCTCTACCTGCAAATCACACATTCATTCATATATTACCTTAATCCATACTCTAACTAGAAAAGCACTTAAGAGAGCCCAGACCTCCGCCAAGGCATTTTCTGAAAATTTCATCAAAATCCGTCTATAACTTTTCGAGTGATGCTACTAACAGACAGACAGACAAATAGTGGAGGTAATAAATATAGATTTTTACTTCAGACATATAAAGATTACACCTGGTTGCTTATCAACAGCTGATAGGTATAAAACAATTTAGCAAAGAATTGCTGACCTATCAAAGTACTTTGTACTTTAATCCCTTATAATGACTGATCAATGGTTTGATATACAGTGCTATATTATTTTATGTGGTGATGGGATTGATAAGGAAAACAACACCTTCACATGCTTATCACACAAGCAATAAACCGACTACTGCATGAATTGCTCTCCTTCATTTGCTCCATAACAAACTGCCTGAACATTGTTGTTTCATTAGAATTTAGATTTCTGTGCAAAGCTTGTATAATGTCTATACTGTATAATATATAAAATATACTTTACATTCGCTCTTAGTATAAGAATATTATTATCAGTGTGATAAATGCATTAGCATTCAAATAGAAGTAATGAAGCAGGCATGTCATTAAAAGATAAATGTTATGTGTGAACATGAATGATCAGTGTTTAATTTAATTATTATTTAGTTGGCAGAAGAGCAGAAAAAGTACCGTCAGAGATGCGGTCCCACATGATTCTGACATAGTCATCTCGGTCTGCCCTGGACTGCTCATGCCAGAAACCTAGAGCATGAAGGAACTCGTGTTCAATGGTAGCGATGCGGTCACAGTTCGTCCCTATTGACAATCTCTGCTTCCCAACTTGCCGGTTACCCACAGAGGAGAAACAGCTTTTGGAAAAATAGCAAAACTTTTATGAACATCATACAGAATTCACAATGTCTTTTTGATCTGCTTTGTAATTATTTGACTAATAAAGGAATGAAGGTTATCTTTGCCTTACCCGCCCCCTTTAAAGATGGAAATGTAGTTTTTTTCTCCATTCCAAGGCTTGAAGTCAATGCAGCTTTTGAGCCGATACTGCTCAAAGGCCTTCAGAATCACACCTTTTGCGTTGATCTCTGGAAATATCATAAATAAATCAGTTCTGTTAAAGATGAAATTTTTCCTTTCAATTATGTAAAAAAGACTGACAAACACTATATGTACTTTTCAGAGGATTGCAATCTTGTAATACTGATTAATATTCACTAAGTAAATATAAGTTTATGTGAATACATTTGTGTTCCCCCAAAATTATAACTTGATATACTTAAGTTGATTTTAAATAGCTTTTACACAATACTCCTCACCCTTAAATGTTCTAATAGACACTCTTACCTAAGTCATCTTCCATGTAGTATGGGATTGTCTTTGGCCACCTGTACTGGTCTCCTATTATTGAGTTTCGAGTTTGCCTCTGCAGTGTCCAATAAACGGGGTCAGAAAAACAGTAATGAGTAATGAGTCAAGGTTAAGCTTTCTTCACAAAATTCAATCTTGACAATTAAAAGCAATTAATTTAACATACCTCATCAAGCACAATGTCCCCCTCTACAAGGTTCAGCCCTGCCTCTGTGGAGAACAAGTACAAAGTCAATTGCATGACAATAATAATCTTAAGATTTAAGAGATGGAAAAGATGTTCTTCTTCTTTTTTCATACCTTCATTTATGTCAAAAATATCAAGGTCTCGTCCACCATCCACATCATACTCTGCTAAAGTAAATATGAAAAGAAATGTGTTAAAAAAAAAAAAAAAAAACAATATGTGAAAAAAGTGAAATATGCTCTGTTTAAAAACACCTACCTGGTAATTTTGCTGTGGGCTAAACAAAAGAGAATAAAAATGCAAACATTATCGATTTGTAACAGTATTAAATCAGTTTTCTATTTATAATGCCACAGTATCTTAACAAGAGAAATCACTTTCTCACCAAAGACAGTGCGATGCCACAGAGGAGACATACAATATGAAGAGCAAATACACCTGTAGGTTTTCTTCCTGCCATGTCCTGAGAGGTCTCTCTTTAATGGACACTGCAAGTGACAGCAACTGAGCTCTGACTGACACTTGAAGTGAAGGAAACATAGAGAAGTGCATGCTAAGAATAATATAAAATGCATGTGAATAACAAGTGAATAATTAACAAAGCTGTAAAGGATCCGAGTTACACAGCAACTTTAATCTACTCTGCTATCTGTTAACAAATCTTTACACATTTGCAGATTAGCTGCAGACAAGGAATGAAGCAGCAAGTTAGGAGGCAATTTATAACTGTAAAATTTTAATAATGTTTAAAATTTCAGGCCTTCAATATCCACAACAAAACCATGAATCACTGCTCTACTATTTCTCCCTCTCCCACATTCATCAGAAAACTGTGGTACTTTCAATGCTTGTAATCAAACTAGCACTTTTTATCAATAATGCATCGATGTCTTCTCTGTGGGCTGTTTCTTTGGTGTAATATTAACTCTCAAGGCACTTGACCAGTTCTGTTCTATTCTTGGCACTCTTACAAGCAGTTCAAAGCTCATTACATTGCAATACAATGTTCATCTATGGTAGAAATAACCCTTAGCTTGGACTTCCAAGTATCAGTGTAATGTGTATATTTTGGAAATGGCTGCTGTGTAAAGCCTACAAAATTATTCCCCAAAATTATGAATTTGCAAAATTCCTACACTGCATTCTGCCTTCCAGAAGCTCCAACTAGACAGCGGTCTACCATTAACAACAATAACAGCAAAAATAATACATTTTAATTAAAGGCATCTTTCAAAGCACTTAAGGACACCTTATGAGACTTGTACTTATGAACCTGTATTGAACATGCTTTGTGTGACATTGACTGCACAAAGCTGCCAGGCAAAATGAGATGCTTTTTTACAAATATAAAATGATTTCATCAAACGATTACCCTTATCACTGCACTGACTCCAAAATTCAACAACTGAACAAAAAAGCACATTGACAATTGCCTACATGCCATGACATTGCCTCTGCACTCTATTCTGCCCTGAGCCACCTGTACAATCACAGCTCTGAAGTCATGCAATTCACTGACTTAAAGGTAGGGTACCGGATCCTGGAAAAACAGTTTGAGCAAGCAACATTTTGAAAA
>JANJYP010038950.1:0-19361 GCA_024605115.1 Rastrelliger brachysoma
AAGTACCCTCAGGGGTCATAGAAGGGCTCCAGAGAATAATTTATTAATGCCACTATAGGTAACACAGATATAGTGCACAGTGTTGGGGAGTAACTAGTTATAGGCTACATGTAATTTAATTACAAAATAAACTTATCTGCAATGTGTTACAAATACTGGAGAAAATATGTAATTAGATTACAGTTATGAAAATACTGATTATTACAAAGGGCGTAGAATGATAGTTTTTCCTAATTTTTAATATTTAACTTTTTACTGAATACAAATATTTCTGTTTTTAATTCTTTGAAATCGATATTTTTGAATATTTTATGAAATACTGTCACAGTACTGATTAAGCACATGCCAGACTTTTGACTTCATTTCATGAAATATATTCATTTTATGCTCTTAAATCTATATGAACTAATGAATATATTAGGGTATATATCTTGGTTTGTAATAAATTATCTCCCTTATACTAGGATGGTGGCTTAATGAGTACCCTGACAATTGAAAACATTAGAGAATTAGAAAAGTTATTAAAAAGTAACCAAATGTAATAAGTTACACTACTTTTATTAAGTAGTTTGAATAGTTACATTACATATTATATTTTGAATAGGGTGACTAGTTATTGCTATTACTATTATATTCCAAAGTAAAATCTAAAAAAAATCTAATGAAATGTGGGTTTGTAGTCTCATTCGTGTCTATTCAGGTGTCCTTGACGTGAGTGAGAGAAAGAAAATGGTTAATAAAGAAAGAAATGAGGTCATGTGCAATAAGAAAAGAACAACTATAATCTTGAGTCCACATTGCACCCTTCAGTGGAATATCATTTAGTAGTGGAGAAACATTTTTTAAGCTTGCAGAAAACAAATGCAGATAGAAGTTGCTGGAAAGACCCAATCTTCACAGTGTCTTGTACCATTACATATTACAATAATTATTATATCAGTCTACTACCAGTGGGGCGATGCTAGTGAAAAGTCTGAAACTTTTGATAAGTCTCAGTTTTCTATGGAAGTAAAAGTGCCATTCAATAAAAGTGTGGTTTGCCAGGAAGTACCTGTGATCTTCTTCAGATCCTCTGTGGGATCACTTGACCCCAGTTTGGGGTCACTGCTGAAACCCAAAACTGTGCGGTTGTGTGTGTGTGTTGCTAGTTCTATTTCTGACATGACTGAAAATACCACTGTGATAGCCATCTGTTTAATCATTTATCTTAAGAAGTAACAACAACATTGTTTTATTTTGTTGTTGTGTGACAAAATTTTGTACATGACCAGAAAATGTGAGTGTTTGGTATTCATGTCTCCAGCATTGTTGCTGTATTTATTTATTAATACGGGATGTGATAAAAACTTTTAAAAATATTTTTAAAAATTCAAAAAAACAGACAAAAAAAACAACAACATTGTTTTATTCTGTTGTGTTCTTCTGCCAGATGTCACATGCATGCAAAGCTGTGTTAGATCTAACTGTAAAGAAACNACAAACAAAAAAACAACAACATTGTTTTATTCTGTTGTGTTCTTCTGGCAGATGCCACATGCATGCAAAGCTGTGTTAGATCTAACTGTAAAGAAACACCTAAATGAACACAAGGTCAGAACCTGTTATCACTCTGAAAACATATCACAGTGAATATTATAGCACATAGACATGATCATTATAATCTCACTGTACCACAGATGCATNAAGGTCAGAACCTGTTATCACTCTGAAAACATATCACAGTGAATGACAATATTATAGCACATAGACATGATCATTATAATCTCACTGTACCACAGATGCATGTTGCATGATTGACTATGTCCTGATGATATTACTGCTGCTGCTTTGCATATATTTTGATGGGTGGAAAGTAGCAATTCTGCTAAAACCTGATGCAATGCACCCCTCCTTGTTTTATACAGGGTTAATGTTTTATTGCACACAGTTCATGTATAAATGCAATAAAAATGGCAAATAATAAAATTGTTACATCATGTCTTTCAAGCAGATTTACAGAAATAGAAAAAGTAAGGAATTTACTAGTGAAAAGATGATAAGCACAAAAACTTAAATGTGGATAATAATATACTAATTCCATACCATATGAGAATTTGAATGCATTGCATTACTATGTGAACAGTGAATGGTGATGTCAGCCTAGACAGAGAGATAGAATCTATTATCATGATATAATTCAGTTCAATTTAAAATTTTACTCATAACTTTGGCATCATTTTACATCTCTGAACTCCTTACACGTTATCCTGCACCAAGATCCCTCAGATCTGAAAATCAGATGTTCTTACACATTCAAAGGTCCAGGCTTAAAACTAAAGGAGGGCATACTTATACTGTTGTAGCCCCAACCTTATATATAACCTTAAAATATATTTTAAAAACTCACTTGTATACAGACAGACATTTCTCTAATACTGTATAATTGTTGCTTTTATTTATTGTTTAATGTTTTACCTATGTATGCTTGATTATTATTGTGTGTTGTGTATGAACTATCTTGTAAATTTTGGTTTTGAAATGTTATTTATTTATTAATTTATTGGTTTATTTATTTCTTTATGTTTATGATATTGCTGGGATGGGAATGCTAAACAAAATTTCATTGTATCTTATGTGCAATGACAATAAAGGATGTCTCTATCTAGAAATGGATTTTATTATTATTACTATTATTGTTGTTGTTGTCTAGTAGTAGTAGTAGTAGTAGTTGTAGTAGTAGTATTACATAGATACTTAAACTTCAACTTTATTTAAATAGCACTTTACACACATCACACTTACTTCAAAGTGCTCTATGGTACACAGAAGAAGATACAGAATGATAATGAAATATTCTAATATATACATATATATACAGCAATTAACCTTTAGCAATATCTTTGTGTAGGGGGTGTCCTTTGTGCATCAGGTGTGTTTACTATGCCATTTAATACTATATAATCTGTTTCAGAAAGGGGGGAGGGCTGGGAGGGTGGGGGGTGGGGGGTAGGATGTGCAGAGATCAGCAGCATAGTTTGGTTACGGCACTAGCGGCCTATTTACGGCACTAAAGTACGTCAGGCATTGCTCAGCAGAAGAGAAATTTATGGCTGCAGATGTGTAGCCCTGGATTAGCAGAGAAACGCAGACTGGTAAATCAGTATTTGACCTCAGCCTTATTATAAGCATGCAAAATGAGCGTCCGATGTGTGTGTAGATGTATCTCTATATGTATAATCCATGTTATATTATACACGGGTCCTGTGTGTCGTGTATGCGTAATAGCTGTGACGCCCACTTACATAATGAACGATAAAGCTACATGTTGCTTGTTGATTATTTACCCATAATGTTTTAGACCTTTTTAGAGCATGTTTAGTTTAATTTATGCCCTTATAGTAAGACTGTGTACATGTTAGCGCCGATTAAGTAAATACACTTGATAAACCGCCTAATAAAGGTATAATCTACTATTTTAAAACCATTGTGATGATTTTAATGCCAAGTTATTTTCCACACTACTACTATGGTCTTTTCTCCCCCCCTTAGATGGAAAATACATAACGTCATGAAAGATATTGACACAGTAGGGGGTGAGAAAGATGAAAGTTGGTGAGTCTCATCGCCTCATCAAATTGGTTGCATTGTTCCTTTAATTTCATTATTATTATTTTTTTATTATTATTAAGTTTAGGGTTTAGTTTGTAGCTTGTAGTCCAACTTTCTTACTGATATACAGTAGCAATGCAACTCACAGGAGGTTAGTGTTTTTAAAGTGTGAAGCCCCTCAAATGGCAAATCAATGAGGTGGAATATTAATGTGTCTCTGGGGGAACATTTTCTGGTTTAGAGATGCATAATTTTGGAGTTGGGAGCTAAATATTTTCTGTATAATAAACCCTGTGTGACCGGAAGGTAAGGTGAAGTTAATAAGGCACATAACGACTGAATTACACCCTTGTCTTTCTTCCTGAAGGGTTGTCAATGAAGAAAATGAAGCAGAGGCTCCAATGAGGCGTAGTTTTTCAGTAGAAGACCTCCTTGATGAGGTGGAGAAGATTTGTTATGATGCCTCAGGGACTTCAAAGGTCAGAAAGAAATTTTTATCATTAAATCTTACTTTAAATCTTAAAGTACACCGTTCGGCCACCATAGGAAGTCATCAGTCTAACCTAAGCTTTTCAAAAGCTAATAATTATTGACTGTTGACTGCTATCTATGTTGCTATGTTAATAACTTTATCTTAAATTTATAGTTACAATAAATATATCAGGTAAAATACACATTAATATAATACAATAAATATACAATACAATATTACACATATATTATAATAATGTAATATAATACATATTTGATTAATTAAATATATCAGTGAGGTTGATATTTCTCATATTTATACTTGCATATATTACTTGCATCATTGTGTCTAAGTCTCATTAGAGATCTTTGTTGTGACTTTGGTCGCAGGTGGAGATGGTGGTGAGGCTGTGGAAGGATGGCTTCACTGTAAACGATGAGGAGTTTCGCAGTTACTCCATACCAGAAAACCAGGACTTCCTTGATGCCATAAAAAGAGGGTGAATTTCACTTGGATAAGTCAGAATATCCATAGTGTATTAATGGTGTAATATGTGAAGTTTTTACAGTTTTAAAGCACAAAAGGACCATCATATATGAAAGATTAGCTAGGTTCTCTCCCATTAACGGACGTGTAATGGTTGACAACAGTGCTTCATACAAAGAAAAGTGATACTATTTTTTGTTTCAAATTACATAAATACCAAAAAAAAAAAAGTTTCAATTTCAGTTCTTTCAGAACATGCTCTATTTGTCACCCAATCCATCTCTTTTTTTTATTTATTTCTCTTCTCCTAATTTAGATTAATGTTGTAGCCAGTTGTAACCAGATGAAGTCCAATGAAGTGTATTGACCCATTCACACTGACCTCAGACACAGGTCACTATTGCTCTAAGAGGGGTATTATTGACAAAAACAAAGATTTCTCTGAGTTGTCCTTTTTTTCATCTCAGCTCATTTTTTTGGTACATTATACTACTGAAATATTAACAATTTACCATTTTATATTACAGGAAAAACCTCAAAAAATGTATACACAAAATATGTATGTAGAGAGGCAAACCCTATATAATTCATTTGTAACCGATAGTCTGTCCCTGGTTTGATTCATTGGTTCGGTCTCACAGTCGAGCCCATCAGTCTCCAAAGGGAACTCAGGAATAAAGATGTACCTCCTACAGTTCGCAACGAGGTCACATAAGATAGATAAAGCATAACTCTCATTAGTGCTCATTTGTCATATTGATTGATCTGACTAGACTCAAATCCTGGTCTTTAATCTGTCCCAGGGAGCTTCCGGCAGAGTGGGAGAGCAGAGCAGAGGAGGAGGAGCTGGAGATCAGTGTGGAGGATCTGACGGAAGAAAATTATGTTCCCAAGAAAAAGGCCTTTCACCCATTCAGTGGCCGAGGATACCGACTTGGCAGGTGAGAGATTCTCATATCTGATTGCATTAAAAGGGGAAATGTAAAATTTCAGTGAGTGTCGTTTATGTAAAAATGTGATTTTTTCCCATCTACAGTGGATTATTCTTCACAAGTCATTGTACATAATATCTAATAATTTTTATACATACTTACTGTTGACTTGGCAATTTCTTCTCAAAGTGTCGCTCAAGTCCTGAATCTATTATAGGAAGATACTATTCTACTTTTTACCACTAGGTGTCCTTCTAAATTCAGGTATGTAAAAACAGACAACCAAATCTGACAAGCAGACAGTCGTCCTGATGAAAGAAGGGCCTCAATATTTTCAAATCATCATTGTATGAATAGTGATTTCTCTTGAGAGTGCATGAAGGATTTTGCGAGAGATTTTATATGTCTATATTTATCATTTATCCAAATTAGAATAAACACAGTGCCTATGCTATACTGGTGCTTAATCTGTATATTTATGTCTATTTCCAGTGTTGCACCCCGAGTAGTGGCCAGGTCACCATCTGTGCATGAGGATGGAGAATCTCTTCCTATTCCCATGGTAACACTAGACCACAGCCTTCCTGTTACCTCCCTGCAGATCTGGTTGGCTGATGGCAGGAGATTGGTGCAGAGGTTTAACCTATCACATCGGTGCGTATCACATTCTCAAGGCTAAAACACTACTTCTCAATCTGTGAGCTCAACATCACCAAATAATATTTACATGCTAAAAACAGCGTAACTCCTCTTTGTAGGGAACATCTTGACTCTTTCTATCCCTGCTGTGCAGTCTGTAAATCTCATTATCTTAAGCATCGCAGGAAAGGAGAAGCTCAAGAAATGACAAAAAAATTTTTGTTTGTTCTTGCTTGAGAAGTGGCTAGGGGGGTTTGTTTGAGGATTACGTAATGCTTTGTTCTAGTCTGGTGGAGTTGCAGGCATGGTGCATGTTATATCCCATGCCACAGTGCATGGGGCTGCAGAAAACATAATCTGAGATGTAGCAACAGAGTGGATCTATAAAATCCCCAGAGAGGGATTGCGTAACTCTGATGCAGCATTTATATAACAGGGTTAGTAGCTGAAGGATGGAGAGGACCAAACCCCTCCAACCTCCAGCTAGTCTTAGTGTGTGCAGGGGAGCCACCATAGGATTGTTTGTATATGCTGAGTTGTTATAAATAATAGATGATGTTACTAGTATAGTACTTCAGAGGGAAATCATGTGTCATAAGAGAGAGAAGAGCATTTGGCCATGAAAGCTTAGCGCTTGAAAATAAACAATGAATGATGTTCACTGGGGAATATGTCTTACTCTGTCTTTCTTTATATGCTTTTTAAATCTTCTGTCTTGATCCTTTGTCTTTTAAGTCTGTAAATCAATAATAAATGTGTGCTGAGTTTGTCCCACCAGAGGAAAATCTGTAATTAACCACCCAGCCAAATGTGAAAGATAAAGAAGTATTTAAAATTAGGTTTCAAAATCATGGAAAAATAAGTAGTACCCTGTTGTGAAACGGTGCCATGTCCGCTGAAGGCGCTGAAAGCATGTTCCAACTGAGCAGCCTCTGAGTTAACAATGCTCATACCAAACTAAATATACACAATTTAAATCAGAACTTGTTCATAGGTTCAAGGCAAGCCACATGAATGATATTTTAAAAAATAACGTTAGGAGCCACTGTTCTATTCAGCACATATTTTGTGGGCAAATGTGGACTTGTTGGACTTAAATGACAAGTTAACAAGCATATCATCACTGGTTGTTGGTGAAGTGCTGCTCAGCAAATGTTCTTCCTCTAGCTGGGGAACTTCCAGCCGCACAGCTGGAGCCGGAGCTGAAGCCGAAGCGGTGGGCAGCATCCATGGTCAGCCGCTGCTGGTGCTGCTTGCATTGATTCTGCGTATTCCAAAGCCAGAGCTGAAGCCAAAGTTACTGATGATTCCTCCCATCAATAGACACTTCAGCAGGATTTAAAAGAACTCCTTAAGCAATGGCCCCATTCACCAGTAATAGCAGATTATCCCATGTGAATCCCAGTTGTCTGATGATTGACTACCCAGTGTGAAAATAATAACTGTGAATAAATAATCTCTAGTGTTTATGTAATGTTATTAGGGATCGTCATAGTAACCCCCTATATCATAGAGGCACCAATTCAGGCCTGATCACAGAGATAGTGACCAACAGTTTAATTCTCTAACTCCACAATTTAGCACTACATAGTTCACAGTCTTTTTATTTACATGTCTGTCTGTCTTTGTTAGGATCACTGATGTTCAAGATTTCGTGTCACGCTGCCAGAGGAGCTGCCCACCTTTCATCCTGACGACATCGCTTCCCTTCCGAGAGCTCAACGACAAAGAGTTAAGTCTCGAGGACGCAGATTTGGCTAACGCTGTTATTGTCCAGAGACCCCTGTACACACAGGCTCCATTTGGACACTCCTGACCATTCAGGCCCCATAACATACACAACAGACCACCCCTCTTTTTTGTTGATTTTTTCTTTGATGGATAGCTGATAGCAGACAGGAAACAAAGGAAGAGAGGGGGGCATGACATGCAACAAGAGTCCCTAGCAGGAGTCAAACCAAGGATGTTGTGTTGCATGAACAGTAACCACTCAGCTACTCACCCCTCACTCACCATCCCTTCTGACTGCAGTGTCAAGGTCTCCCATACCATAACTTTATTCAGCAGTTTGTGCTGCACTTGACGATTGTTATTTCCCTCTACAGTCTCTGTGTGGGATCATTTACAATCTAGTAGAGATGTTTTCATCTAGTTACAAACATCTCCACCATCCCAGGTGCTGCCAAGGTGCTGCTGTCAATCCTTTCTTTGTCTTCTTCCTCCAAGGACGATGTTTACCTGCCAAAAGATCTCCCTGAATCCCTAAACTGCAAGAAAATGTCGCCCATACAGATGGTCATATGTGTGTGTCCATCTGTTGGTCTAACACATGTAACCCTCCCCCCACTCATGCACATACACACACACGCCGACATACATAAATAAACCACCACCAGCACCATGAACTAACTCTCTTAAGTCTTCCCAAACTGTGATCACCATCATTTTTGCTGCACTATTTACTGCTAAGATAAGGCTGCTGTTTACAATTGTATTTAGTGAACATATTATCTTTTAAGTACATATCATGATGATAAAAATAATGTGATATTACACCTTTTTATTTATGGTAGCCTGCTATATTTTGGTCTATTAGTTGTTTTGTCATTTACTGGATTTGGGGGAGGTTTTGGTGAATATTTTCCTTTGTTTTGGGGGATTATTTAAGCCAGATTGTGGAATGTATTATGTTATTTGACTGCATCCTTTCAAGACATATCACAGGTCAAGGTACAATAAAAATCCTCAAAGTTTCTGTGTATTTCTATTATTTCATTTTTTAATGAGAAATAAAATCTAAATGAGGTCTGATATATTTGAAAGCACTAGAATTCCTACTCGCAGATTTCAAATCCATGTTAACACTGCCCAGGTGTTTTCTGAAGACTGCTGACAGAATTATTTCATAATTGAGGCATCTATCAGTCAGGAGATTATGATTATCATGGTGATTATGGTATGACACCAAGGAGCACCTTATTTCATGTTGTAATGCAACATCTGTGCTGTCATTACAGATTTAATGGGGACTTAAATAAAGGAGTTGGGAAGGGACCACTGATGTCAAAGAAGTCCAAATTGGATAAATGATGACTTTACAGTGGTGTTTCTCAAGGCTCTGTGGTGTGTAATTAAACTATCACTGTGTGTAGATAGAAGGATGTCATATGAATCAGTGACTTTGCAACAAAACTAATCAAAAAGCCAAAAAGAGATAATACATAATTCATTTTTTCCCATCTTGAATGAAACACAAGATGTCTCATTCAAGATAGGATGTCATGTATAAGAGCACACGTGTGCTTTTACATGAGTGCGTGTGCTTGCTTCTCTGTCTCCAAGCTTTCTGCATGGCCTTGGAAAGAAGGCGAACACCATTATCCATCTTCAATATTTAAAGCAATGGGAGGGTGGTGTACAGAACAGTAGAGGGTGTGTGTTTGCTTGTGGCTCAGGAGGAAGAAGAGATGACAGCCTCAGGATGGTCAAGGTCAGAGGAAGACACTCGGCTGCAGAAATGTCTTGAATATCATAATGCCTTCTGAAAGATTAGCTTTCATGAGGCTTTGCTCAACATTTAAGGATTTTTACCTGAAAGTGGAGGCTGTGGTTTTCACTGCATTGGCAGCCAGAGGGGCTCTGGCTAAAGAGTAAAAGAGAGCACATTTCCTTTGTGCTACATATTTAATAAGGCTAAGCATGCAGGGAATTACTTTCCCTTTAACTCCCACATTTCCTTTCAGAATGACCCTTTTACTCATGCAGGAGTCAACCTTTCATTTTGCACATTCTTCTTCACGCATTATCGGAAACATACCCATTCTAATGCAGGTCATATGCCTGCTTTTTCTGTGGTGGTGCCTCTTTCATTGTCAATAATGTGGTTTTGGTAGAGGGGTTTGCATGCTTGGAATTTATGCAGAGGTCTGGGTTCAGCAGTTGAGGTCTCCATGACATGTTTGATGTCATGCTCTGAGGAGAGGCTCACTGTGGAGCGTAAGCATGTTGCATTGAAAGAGCTGCTTATGAAAAGGAAAGAGTGTGTGGAAAAGGAAAGAAAGAAAAATGTCTTAGGAAAATAACATTAAAATGTGTGTAGAATTGTATTTCATCCCCCAACCAGTCATAATGTGCAGAAAAGGCTAGGTTTCTTTTCAGAGATAAGAAAAAAAAGAACAATTTATTTTAATGGATAATTTGGCACTGACAATGTAACCCTGCATTGCAATGCTGCAAAACGAGAATGGCAATGTTCCAGCCTATCAATGAGATGTATAATGACTTTTGTGGCACTCTAGGTAGCTTTCAAAGTCATTAAAAATCAACCACATGTCAGGTGTGGCTGTATGGGGATTGACAGAAGTGGATATTCAAGAGACAGAAGCAATCTAAAGGCTTACTCACACAAGAGAGAGAAATTAATCTGTGCATGCACACAAGATATGTGGTTCTAGCGGTTAGGCAACGTTTCATTTCATTCAATTAAGAGTTCAGCTGAAGTTGAAAATCTTTCCACGCAACCAAGCTTACTTAACTGTTGGTTTACAATTGTGTTGCAGTACAGTAAATTCACTCAGTTTATCCAAAAGATGTAGCCTATTTGGACCTGACTTGTATCTGTAATGGATACTTTGACAGAGGAGGTTAAATTAAAGTGGATGGTGCAACACTGCTAATGATTTATGACAGTATTCTCCAATTGAACTCTTAAACTCTGATTCCCTCAAAGGTCAGCACTTTCAAAATGGCTTGCTATTGGTCAATAGATCAAACAAGCAGGTCATAGTTGAAGTCGACATGAAAAATTTGAGTGGATTTACTTCACCACCAGGAGTGTAATCCACTAATCTCGGCAATTCCATTAGAATTAATTTATTTTGCTTCAAAATGTTGTCATTTTAAAAGCTGGCTTGGCCAGACCTAAATGAAAGATACTGTTAAATCTTAGGAAATAGGACACAGTGTTGGAGATTTATCTAGGACTAAAAGTCTGGAAATCTCGACCTCCTATAATTGGATTTTGATCATTCTGCTTTAATTGTGTCTGGTATGACCCTCAACTTTACACACACACACACACACACACACACACACACACACACACACACACACACACACACACACACACACACACACACACACACAGCACTAGAGATTATTTAGATTCACTATATAGACTTACATTAATGTCCTGGAGATTTATCCTAACACTAATCATAACCACTAGCTACTTGCATAACTCAAACCTTCACCTCACCCTAACCACACGCATAGCCTACATAAAATATTTCGTGTTCTTGCCTATTTATCGAAAATGCTATTTGGTAACCAGCATCACAACAAATCGGATTAATGACTTCCTCAAACACTATAATAATGATGATTATATTGTCTGTGACTTAAAGGGAGGTGATGATGTAGGCTGAGAAATATGTAAGTGCTTCCTTCTTTGAATTCACATACACACACACACACACACACACACACACACACACACACACACACACACACACACACACACACACACACACACACACACANCAAGAAGTCTCACATCGAATTACCACACAGGTGACATCAAACCAAACCACATATTTAACATTCCAGTTTCATTAAAAACTTCTTCGTGAAACTTAATCACGCAAACTGAGTAGATGTTGTCAGTGCCAATATAAAACACAGATTTATAGCCTGCTTTCTGTAAACACATTTCTCACCAAGCGTGGTGTTGACAAAAGAAGGTGCCAAGAATATCTTATGCTACACGAACCGTATCTTAGATAAATGTAGCCAAGAATGACTATTATAGGTCTATCAGATAAGGTAAGATAAGGTAACTATTTTTATTTATTTATTTACTCTGCTGAGGATACTCTACACATAACCGTGTCTTTGTTGCAATACACGCTCATTTAGAACAGACATTTCTGGTATTAAACCATCGCCTGCCATAATCTCACAGATGCGCACACACGCACACATATTGTGCGGATGCACTTGCAATCCGATTGTAGGCTATCACGTATCGTCACGGCCGCTGCGGGGCGCAGCTCCGTTCCCGCACACTGAAAACAAGTGAGTGGTGGAGGAGCGCAGACCGTCTCCGTCTCCGCAGTCTCCTTCTCATCCTTCTCGTTTACTGGCTGACTGACTGCCAGATCACCGCACTGACCAAACTAACTTAGTATCCCAACTCACTGCATCGCTGACAGCATTGGCTGCGTTTCCAATCAATACAGGGTAAGATAATACATTTTTTTATTCAAGGTTTTAGCAGGTATGAAGAGTGGCTGATGGATGTACTATAATAGTAGGATGAGAGCAGACAACATACTCCTGCACGGGACATCGTCTTCTTTAGCATCCCTCTCTGCTATTTCATATGCAGCCTTAATCAGCTGCATATGAAAGAGTACAACTGCATGATGTTAACCTGCATGACATCTTGTGTTTATTAACTGAAAGGGTTGCCTAAGGTTAAGTGTGCATGTGTGGTTTCTTTTTGCATTCTCCTGCATCTGTCATCATCTGTGCTCTTCTGCATTTCCCCATTTTATGTGTGTGTGTGTGTGTGTGTGTGTGTGTGTGTGTGTGTGTGTGTATGTGTGTGTGTGTGTGTTTTCTGTGCTTGAATCCAATGAGTGAGTCTTTGTCTATGCTCATACACACATTTGTGTGTTTCTGTTTGCCTACATTCTTGTATTTGTGTGCTGCATTCTTCTGCTTGTATGTTGCAGCACATGCTTGTTATTGAGTGTGTGTGCAACCTATATGTGTGTGGATTTTTTGCGTGTATGTGTGTGTGGCACCACCTGTCTGACTTTGTCCTTCCCTCCTGGCCTCTTTCCAGAGCAAAACAGCATGTGAATGGCGACAGAAAGCAGCAGAGTTGTGACAGAGGAGCAGGAGGAGCTCCCAGCCTCAGGAGCCGTCACTCTCCCACACCACACACACACCCGGAGTCAGAGCCACATCCAGTTTCACCCTCTGACACACACAACACAGTGGCAGGCTCCTCGCACTCTAGCTCATACCAGGAGTCACAGTCACACTCACTTCAACACTCCCTCACACACACAGTCGCATAAGTACAGCTGTCGCCTCACACACAGTCTCTCAGCCATGACCAAGGGAGAGAAGGGAGCGCAGGGCTCAGCAGGGAAGCTCATCAAGCCTACGGACCCTCTGTTCAGCAAAACACCTCACCAGGTAAGATCATCTGTTTTTAGTGCTTCTTTTGTGCTGTACTACGGGTTGTTATCACATGTAGCCTAATGACAGTATTGTAAATGAAGTCATCATAACTATTGTTCATGTCCTGGATGTATTGTGGATTGTATTATGTATTGTGTGTGTGAGTGTGTGTGTGTNCATAGTTTTGCTGTGAGGGACTTAGCATGATGGAAGAAGGTGTAGAGGATGGAAAGTGTTATCTCTTTAGTCTCTCATTGTTTTTGATTACTCAGCTCCTTTGTTTTCCTTTTAACAGTAATCCCCACGATATTCGATTCAATGCCTGGAAGTTGATTGTTTTCATTTGAGAAAGGTCAATCTCACTGATAGGATGACCCGCTTGATGAAAAGTCAGGATTGTGTTCTTTGTAAGATGCCAATGGTCTCTTGTGATGTAGACAGTTGTAATCAAAGGAAGCAAGACAATGGAAGCATGGCAGAGGGGTAATTTCACTCACCTTGGTAAATGCCAAAATATTAAGTTGACTTTCCTGTTATTGTATTGTTTTTAACGAGAAATGATTGCTGTTTGCATTACTGTAAATGAGTCTGTGAAGGAAGCTTGTGTGAGTGTGTTTGTATGTGTTGTGCTATTCAGTTCAGTTCAGTCTTGATTGGCCTGCTGGTGGGAATTTGGTTTGTGGCATGGCAAAAACAGACACTCAAAAGCAAGCTCAACTGTTAGTGTAGATGATTAAAATAAGATATATCCCAGAAAAATGAAATTTCATTTAGGAAAAGATTAACACACAATAAAGATTAAGGAGTGAGAATTAAGAAAAAGTGTATGTCGAGATTGATGCTCCTCATTAACACAGGTTGGTAATGACGAACCAAACTTTTACATAGATACCAATATTGCCACACAGTCACCTTATATGTAGAGAATATTACAAATCTAATTGTAATGCGATACTAGGACAATTAGTCACCAATGTTCTGCTTTGACACATTTATTCAAGCTGCTCACTAAATAGCATTGTGTCACATGATCTAACCAGTTCTGCAACATCTCTACTAAACCACTGTGTTCTTTCATTTTGACATTTTGACTGGAGTTGACACCTGTGATTTAGATTTCAGTGCAAACAAAATATTATAAAGTAGGTTTCCTCAAAAGTGGCAAAATATTCCTGATGTGAGCTCATCTAAAATAATGCATCACTATTAAAGTTCCCAACTATCTTAAAAAAAAACTGAGTTAACAAACCTGAGGCTGAATAATTTTGTAATTTATCCAGCTCACGAGTTACTGTTACTGTCACTGAACCTGATAAAACAAGTTCATTTAATGAATGATAAGTTTGATATATTTCTGTTTAGTTTCGTTGAAAAATGATGAAGTCAAATTTTCTCTGTAGTTACCTTTTTCTCAGTTTGAAGAGTCAGGTTTTATTTTTCTCTCAGATGAGGTACAGAGTGGACTGAAGTGGATAAACAACTATGACTTAACACGCAATAAGGGGCCATTATGCAGGTTAAACTTGTTTTATCCTTCTAATGATGCATGCTTGGAAGTCTCCCGATATGCAAATCATCTTCTTTAAAATTGAATTGGACCAGATAAGTAATCTATATAGATACACAGAAATTCATTTTTCTGTGGTAGACTATATGAAATTTGTATGTTCCATGTATAAGAAATGTCCTATAAAGATGGATATGTGGAATATATAAGAGTTTATTCCCCCTTGGTGAATGAGACTAAGAGGATTGAGACTATTCAACAAGAGGATCATCTCAGTCCATCACAAGAATATTTTAAACACAAATGATGTCCTGACCAGGACCTATACACAGTGTTTCTTTCCATGTTATTGTCATATATTTGTATTCATATAGTTATTAGAAGAATGAGAAAAGTGGCTCATGCTATACAACAATCCATCTCTATATTTTTGGACGGATTCCCGGGGAGTTTAGCCAGTGTCAACATTAGCTTGTTGACACGGGACATTTAGTGGCTGGCTGCCATCACTGACATAATCAACCTTTCCTTTCGTACTCATAATCCATAATCTGAACTGACAACGCAAAGCTACTGTTGTTGACTTCTGTGACTAGAATCTTTGTTGTGACCCTGATGCCCAGAATTGTCAGAAAATCCCTCCCCAAATACACATTTAAAAAGCTTTATAGATCTGTTTTACCAGCTTAACTTTGTGCGTGTAAACATTGAGCGTACACATTTCTGGAGGATATAGCTCAACTGGATGAAGAGTTTTCTTTCATCGTCGCTCCTTCTTTCTTTGCACAAGCATTATCCTCAATCCTGATTTAAATTACTTGCTCTGCAGTTCAGACATTTTAAATTGTTTCCCCCTCGGTGTTAGGATTCATTAACCTTCGAGATTAGTCTTATCTGTCCTTGTCCCTTGCTTGTTGACAGTCTGAAGTTTGCAGATGCTCCCTTTACTCCACAGTGTTACTATATGGGTGCGTGTGTATGTGTTGAGTTGTGTGTATGTGGTTTTGTTTGTCCTTTTGCTAGAGCATCCAGACAACAGTAGACAGGATATCCTGTTTATTCTCTTTGATGATAAGAAATCTGTAATGAAAGATTGAGAGTTTGGAGAGAAAGAATGAGTGTTTAGAGTGAGAGGATGAGAGCAGTTCTGGGTGTACAGAGTATTTTTGCACATCATCAGTTAAGCAGCGTTCTCCAGACACCGAAGACTTTGATTTCCTCTCCAATTAGGGGTAATTGCAGTGAGAGTGGAAGAAGAGAGAGTTTTGAAGTCGGAACCACTGTGCAGCCTTTACTTACCTCTGACCCGCTTGTCTTGCGATTGAATAATTACACACCTCCCTCCTGGTAATTGTCGTTCTCGAACCCCTCGACGTTTTGATGGAGCGAAAAAAGGAGGAAGAGAAAACGTGAGCCGGATAATAACAGTGTGTCGGTTGGGACTGTGGTTCCTTTGGTGATTTCCTTCTTTCATAAAGCCCTGAAGGGAGTAGCTTTGGGCCAAGACCCACCCGCTGGATGTGGAGTGACACTGTTTTGTGTGTGAGTGTTTCTCTCTCTCTCTGTCTGTGTCTGTGTGTGTCTGTCTGACCAAAAGTTCTTATAGAAACGGGAGCAGGCAAAGGTTGATATGTGTGCACAGCCTCTGAGACGGTCGTAAATATTGGGCTCCCTAGACTGTGGTGTCTCGTCTTATTCATGTGTGAAGATGAAAGCTTGCCCTTCTTGCTACGCAGTCATACACGCAAGTTCACACTAAACGCGCACAGTCACGTGCCTGATGGTTTTAGCAGAACACAGCGAGGGGAAACGGAGCCGCAGATGACTCGGTGGGTTTCTCAGGCTCCTCCATGTGCCACGGCGTCTGCACAGATAGACCACAATACAAACAACCAGCAGGGGGTCTATTTTGCACAGACACACACAATCACTTCCACAGATTTTAACTATAAGCATATTTCTTATCTGCTTAAAGAAGAGATGATGATTCACATTTAGGAAATGTAATGCTGTAACCTATGTGTGTGTGTTTTTGTAAAGGCAAATACTAATACTAGTCACTATGTATACATGCTACACATACGTCACAGCAAATACAGATTGACGCAATAACCTGGAGGCAGTAACCACTTTTCTTTACGTTCCACTGAATCACTAAACCGTTGAGACATTAAGAGGAAAAAAGAATGTTATTTTTGGAGTAACTAAAAATTCCTTTTAAGGATTCAGATCATGAATGATAACAGGATTCACAGTTTGTGAGTCAGAAGTCTTTTCTCATGGCTCAATTCATTTGAAAGCAACACACCTTATCTCATGCATTTATGTCTAGGATGAGGTTTTTCAGTTTTGGGGGAGTGTATGTTGTCTTTGTTATAATATTGAGCTTCCTTCATGAAAAGAAACTGAAATGTTTGTGTTTGATTATGCACAATGAAGCCTCCAGTTTATCATATTAACACTGAATAGCCCATGATTACTGGCTAATGAAGTGACACACTCCTTCTATCCTTTTCCCAGAATGAGTTTGATGAAATGTCTTAACCTTGTATGAGTGAATAACAATCATAAATATGTGACTTTTTTGGATGCTGCCACTCAAAGTCATCTGTTTTCCAGAGATTTGTAATCATCTCCAGCAACTAGTTACTTATGCTTATCTTATAACTTTAATGGGAAATAGTTAAAGTCAATGTTTTTTGTGTCAGCATTCATTTTGCAGTGGTTGGCATCTTTTATTTCCCACATTTCCCACTCCTGCTTGAAATGAGAGTGGTCATCAGACTGCGTGCAGGAGGAGAAAAGTTGATTTGCTCTTTAGTGGCCTCACCCGCAAGCACACCACAATCTTAATTTAAGATTTTTTTTCCTTCTCTGCTTCCTCTGTCTCCACAGACTGATTTGAGCCACAAGTTGTCATTATGCAGCAAGGTGTGTTTCGCCATTGGCGGTGCACCAAAGGAGGTGGCTGCCAGCGCCACAGCCTTCTTTCTGCAAATCTACCTGCTGGATGTCGCTCAGGTAATGTGTTTGAGAGTGAGAATGAACAAGAATATGTATATATATTTATATATATGTGTGTGTGTGTGTGTGTGTGTGTGTGTGTGTGTGTGTGTGTGTGTGTGTGTGTGTGTGTGTGGCTTCTTTAAATGAAGAAATGGGAATGTGAGTTTTGTGATTGAATGTGTTTTTAACTCCAGTCTGTCACTGTTCTGCTCTGCAGATCAATGCCTTCCAGGCATCCATGGTTCTGTTCATTGGTAAAGCCTGGGGTGCAGTGACTGACCCTGTTGTCGGTTTCTTCATTACAAAGAGCAAATGGACCAAGATTGGCAGGCTCATGCCCTGGTGAGCTCCTTGCTTTCACTAAAGGAAACTCTTGTATTTCTCCACAATTCCTTTTTTTTTATCACATATTTCTGTATGTCTTTGTGATTTTCCTTATATTGTTTCCACAATTGTGGAAGATGGATAGTGTTGGTGAAGGGTATTTTGAAATGGCCATTCCCTTAAGTACTTAATTACCATTTAGGTTTAACAACCTGTGAATATGCTACACATTAATGGCATTACAATAGTCAAAATCTGCCTTTTCACAATTTTGCTTTGTTTTACTTAAAGGACACCTAAAGATGAAATGAAGTGATCATTTATATGTTTGGAGCTAATAACCTTGGTAGACAACAAATGGTGTTGCTGCTGACATTTTGGTTTTCTCCCATTGCCTTAGACATAAACACAGTTGCTACATTATACTAATGTTTGTGCAAAATCTCAACAAAAACAAACCATGTGCTCCAGATTCGGTTGGTTTTTAAATTATTCTCAGGCTCATGGGAGCACTGAACTGAAAAAGCAGTCAGTGCTTTTTAATTACATTGTTCCTGATGCTCCCTCTGATGAGCTATACATACTGTATGCTTAAAGGGTGTGGGTTGCTTTTGCCTTTTGATGCCAGAAGACAATAAACAACAAAGTTCCTCCTCATTCCTCCATAAATCATCTGCCGGCATGCTGCTTGGTGACATTTTATTGATTTTGTGTGACACCTCATTACACACTTGGACATCTTCCAGATTTCTTTTTGTCTGTTTGCAATTTGTCACTCAGTATCCCACGACCTTCAAAAGCAATACGTAATTTTCAATCTGTGACTCTATAACTGTGGATTATATGAAGCTTTTACCACAGTTTCCATAATTTACGATTACTATGGATGACTTTATAAGCGGCTTTGAGTGTGTGTGCAATATATGTCTTTTGAGCACACTAGCATGACACTTACTGTAATTACACATCGAGTATCTAATGCTTACTGCATTATAAACCATAGATTACACACAAGCTGACAGTGCTGGAGGGGGACCAAGTCCACTGTGGTCAGCCAGCCGCGCTCGCTAGTAGACAGATGCTGAATGCTGTTAAATCAGCTTTGATTGCCCCTGGGAAACTGTAGGTGTGTGTGTATGTGTGCATATGTGTGTTTATTTTTGTTTCTGTATATGACTGTGTGCATGTGAATACTGTGTGATGCATGTGGATA
>JANJYP010038964.1:0-52400 GCA_024605115.1 Rastrelliger brachysoma
TTTTTTATTACAAGAGCAATATGCAGGGTTTAATTAACTGCATGTCTTAAGACTCAACTGGTGTGCTGAAATGGCATCTTTCATGTGACCTCCCATCATCCCCTTGCAGTTTAATAACCGACCTGCAATCAATCACTGTCATATTCCAGACATTCCGAGGAAAACAAACGCTTGTAACAACACCAGTGGCATCAAATATTTAGTGGACAGAAATAGATAAGGCTCTTTTTTTATCATTATTATTATTATTATAATTATTAATATTATTTCATGTGATTTCTCTAAGATGTGGTACAAACTTTGATAAACCAGGAAGAAGATGAAAAAAAAAAATGAGGAGGCCAGCATCTGAGTGTCTTAAGGGTTCTCATTTTACCTTTTCAGATTTATACAATACATGTGTTTGGATGGAATTTTGTAATATTTAAGAACTATTTAAGACTATATTTTATGCAAAAATACACAAGTGTTATGCTCGTTAAAGAGTACGAGTAAGTCCCTTGAGACCTTAAATGTCTACACTGACAGGCTTTGACCCTGTAGGATTTGTATATATGTAATTGTACTGATGCTTGTGAATGTTGTGTAGTTTTAATTACGAAAAAAAATGTTGTTTTGTACATTGTAATTTATTTGCTGGTATCAATGTTGTACTGGAATTACAGAAACACCAAAGAAAAATAATACCAGTTTTGGTGATACGTAGTACCCTGCTGATGTTTCTTTTAACTTTTTATGTTCAATTTTTTTTTTAATTGTGTTCTGTAAAAGAAGAAAACATTTACTTGAATAGGCTCTGTAATGTGAAACGTCCCTTTCTCGCATGCCTTTTTGTAGTGATCTGTCTTTCTCTTTGAGGTGCATGGTGCCAGTTGGATATGATGGATAAAAAAAAGAGATGAATCAGCTATGATTGTGCAGATCCTTGATGTTCAAATTTTTAATTTACAATATAAAAAAAATCATGCAAAAATTAATAATAAACAAATACCAGGACATATACAGTAAATAATTAACAAGTGTCAAATTATTATGATTGATATGACTCGTGAGAGCTTTGCGAGCATATGAGAATATAAACTGACTGGTTATACATATATTCAGCTGGACTGTGTCATTGTTACTTTTTGCATGTGTGTTTTAGGAAGGTGGATATTTCTTGTCAAATAACTATCTTTTTTCAATGTGAGCTGTACACCAATGTCTCTCAAATGAAAAAAGTAGAAATCTACTAAAACTTACTGTCCTGGCATTTCTATAAAATATCCATTGTTATGTCAGAAATAGGCCTGAAGAGGCCAAGAAGGCTGGTATAAACTAATCACTGAGCTAAAGGGAAAACTTATAGCCCCCTGATGGCGCTAACTCTGAAAGGAGCGACAGCACAAAGCAGCCGAGGCATGAATCATTCATGGGAAAAATAAAAGATAAAAGATATCTGACAATAAGCAAGGCCTTGTATGGAGTGTATAAAACAAGTCCCCCCTCTTATTTCCTCCATTAAAACGCACAATCTCACTTTCAAAGAGTTGCCTGTCCAGTCTATAGAATTAAAATTGACCAACGCGAGTCCTGCACCACTTCAAAGGCTGCGAGCTTCTGAGAGGAAGGCTGGCCGCTTTGACAGTCTTCATGGTGCGTTAGGATTTCTATGGCAATTGGGTAGTGAGACGCTCACATTTGAATATGTCCGCTTGAAAAACACTAACTGCCACTAAATGAACTTTAATCAAAGCTGAGGATGCACCCTCTCCTGAAAAATGGGCGCCGTCACAGATGCAGCATTGGGCAGGTAGAATGACGCACAAGCTCCAGACAGCCTGACGTGTAACTGCCTGGTAAGTATCGGACACATATAGAACAAAAAAATCACAAAAAAAAGTTCGTGCAAATTGACACCTCGTAAAGAAAACACACACACACACACACACACACACACACACACACACACACACACACACACACACACACACTGCACTGAGAGGGAGAATTATTCTGAGCTTCTATTCTGCATCAATTAAGACACTTGACTCAGGTCAACCTTGCGGATGTTGGGTCTGAGGTAATAAAATGCACACAATCAACACTGGAGGGGAAAAAACTAACTCTAATTTAAATTTTGACCATTTTTTACAATGTAAGAAAACAGCAGCACCACGAGGAGGCTTTAAGACGAAGCAGCAACTGCAGGTTTGTTTAGTTGGGTTAAATGGCCTTTATCAGTTTTATAGCTATTCTCTTTCTAAAAAAAAAAAAAAATCAGATGCTTCATTCAAAGTAGAAGCACTCGTGGACCCCCCTCTCGTTTTGTGCGTGGACTTTTACAGGAGTAAAGACCTGAAGTGTAAGCCATGCTCTTGTAAGGTCCTGTTTGGAAACAAGGGCTCAATGAATGTTACAAAATAAACACGATGAGAAATAACCAGAGACAGTTCCTTCAGCATTAAAAAAGGAAGGGAGACTTAATAAAAGGAGCGAGGCAGTCACCCTTCAGTGAGAAACGCTTTGAAGTAGAACTTATTATCTGAGAAATACTTTTTGGTTGTCCTAACGACGCTACTGAATGGGAAAGGCACTCCTTTGTCAGCGATTTGTTCTCCTTTAGTGGGATGCCCGTGGAAATCACTTACATGGGCCACCTTAACATACTGCCTGCAAATCAGTAACTGGCAGAGTCAGACATGCAGACGCCACTTTGGAGAGGACAAAGCAAAAAGTCGCAGTGAAAACGCCGCTGCTTCTCAATTGCGCCCTTTAAAGGGGTTGAATGATAATTTCTCAGACGAGCGTAGAAGCAAAACAAATGCCTTCTTGTCAGACTTTACAAGCATTATCCATCTCCTGAATACTGTTGGCACAATACACGCGAGAGGAGCTTGTGAAGTTATCATTTTGTTCACAAAAAGTTAAAAAGGGTGTACCGTTGGAAATGCAGGTCATTCGCTCCGAGCACCTGCGCCCCCCCCCCCCCTCCTTGCTAAAAAAAAACAAATCAAAACATGGGAATATGCGTGTAACACCTTGAAGGAAATAAAGTGTTCAGTTGTGAGTTTTTTTTTTTTGTTGTTTTTTTTTTTTGTAAATAAAGCAGAAGAATTCATTTAACTTGAATTTCTGGACAATGAAACAGGTGTGGAGAAATAACCAGCAAAACCTCCAAGTACCCAGCACCTCAACTCTGGAAATCATATTTAGAAGAACAGCAGCACCTTGTGACAGCTATGTCGCTCATTTACAACATGAAATCATATTTCTCCTTTTTCCGAAATATTAATATGGATACTTAACAATGAAGAGGATGCACAAGTACAGAAAAATAAATATAAAATGGAGAGTATGGTTAAAATAATTTTAATTCATTATTTTTAGCTTTAATTTGTCTATTTTTAACTTCCATATAATTCATTTTAATTCAAACACACTGAGATGAGAATTGTAGTGCAAGGGAAAAGCGCTTTACTTCATTTGTGTGTGTGTGTGTGTGTGTGTGTGTGTGTGTTGCCTTCACGTCGCTCAGATTTTATTGACTCTTTTCATCACTTCATATCCTCAACACTGGAGCTAATGTTCAGTTAAGCAGAGGTGGATTTATTTGTGAACCGTCAGACTTTGCTGTGAAGTCAAACAGTGATCAGAACCGCAACGCTTTCAAATCTTTCATGTAAAACTACAAACTACTTTGGATGTCTTATAGATACTCTCATTGAACTTTCTCTGCCACTCAAGTACACACCTGTTTGTCTGCCCAAGTCTGAACTTTCTCGCAGTGTGAAGTCTCAGCCTTTTAGAGTTTTCCTTTCTTACAAACACACTGCTTTAATGGACGCATACTTCCTATCCAGGCGCTTTGCCAACTTTTTTCCTCAAAGCTCCCTACCTGGCTGGCTGGCTACTTTCTTAAGTTTCATGATCAAGTCAGCAAACAAAGTGGATCCAGTCGCTGTTGCACCTCTCCCGGCTAACTCGAGACTCTCAACTCCAAAAACTGCCCTCGGAGCAGGTTTTCCAGTTTCTTCAAGGGGAAGCAAAGCGCACAGACTCAGCTCCTACTCTGCGAACAGTCATATTATAGACTAGAGGTTTAACTGTACATATACTGCAGCCTGCAGGGGACAAAGCAGGAGCAGATTAAGCGACTCCAAACTTGTATTTTTTTGAGGAGGGACTCTTTTATCCTGATTTCGTGGATTTTTTTTTAGGGATCTGGGGGTGAAGCCCAGGGTTTTTACACTCGGATACGTCGGACGTCTACAAGAGGGGAAAGTCGCTCCTCTGCAGCCCAACTTCAGCAGCTGTGGTTTCACCTATTAGCCCCTATGTCTTTCCCAAAGGAGTGCGGGAGTTTAACATCTGACAGTGGGCACGCCGGGGGGTCACTCAAGTGACCTGTACTTGGTTTTAGTTTCACAGGAACTTCATTAAATCAATTACTCAGGGAGCACATCACGATTTTTGTATTTCGAATATGTAAAAAGACTTTTTTTCTTTACATGTTTGTTTTTATTGTTAGAGCATCCTAAAAGCATAATGGGGTCATGCAGGTTTAGGCGTTTCTATAAACAAATATTACAACCTACAAATATTTCACTCTGCACTGACATTTAGACAATTTTGTTTTTAGACTAAGAGGCACTAAGATTTACCAACACTTCATTGTTATTGTCCTATGTGAAATACCTCATTTAAAATAGTTTTATACATTTATTTGATTCCTTATCATTTTAGAAACACCTTTTTAGAATGTTTCACATGAATCAATGCATGGGACAAATTATGTTCTCCCCCATAAAATATCTATTTCCTGTGCAGACATCAGCCATTCTGTCATTAATATGTGTTTTTTGTGTAATTAATAAAGAAAATGGGATACAATGGAAATAAAAGTCCTTACTGGTCAGGAAGAATTTAAAGTGAAAGCATTTGCAAAATTACAAAAACAGGTGCCAACAGACAGGCAACTATTAAACATAAGATATTAATACATACTAACAAATTCTGATTATTTTGTGTGCAATTAAACAATATTGCATGTATTAATTTTGGAAACTTAATCAATTATTTAGCCGTGATATTTATACTGGAAAGAAAGTCCTTTTTAAAAATATGTTCTACTCTAGATGAGGATCACTTTTTCCCCTCACTTTGTTATTCCATGAATGAACTGGTAATATCATATGACATATTACTGCAACACTAGCAGAGACATAATTATAAAAAATCTAACAAAATCTTCTAAGGATCCGGTTACTTTAGAGATTTTCTGTGCTGTCACGTGTATCAGGGATGCTTTACACTCGTGCACTGCTATTCAGACAAGCATGATACATCACTCAGAAACTGACATAATATCTGGTGGCTCGGTAACATCTGTGGGGGTAGAGACTTGGTGCTGGTCCAAAGCCCCATCCCAGGACTGGGAGCCACTCCAAGGCAGTAGGTGAGGAGAGCAAGGTCGTCCACGGACAACCGCATGAGCCGGGCCCTGCTACCTGGCCCCTATATAGCCCGCCGGCCAGAAAGTAGAAACTAAAGTGCAGATAAGCGTAAGCATGCTGCCCCAGTAGTCTCTATGACAGGGCTTTCCTAAAAGCCTCTAAATGCAGGATGTAGGCTTCAGCGTACTTGGAAACTAGGCTGACTGGGTGGAGGGAAAAGGGTGAACTATAGTCGATCAAAAGAGAACCAGATGGACTTTTTAGTGTAAGATATTTTTGATTTGTGCCCAGGGATGAGGCTACTTAACAGATACTTTAGACTGGACTAAAAGAAACAGCTTCATCTTTGGCACACGAAGAACACTCCATATGACTGGAAATCTGTTTTAGTTATTCAAAAAAAAAAAAATTCTCCTCTTGGAACAGTTTTTAAAGTCTGTGAGTATAAAGGAAAACGAAATTCACATTGTGGACATACAAGCTATGACTACATAATACACTCTTCACAAGTTCTTTTTGAAGACACAGTGTCAAAAATACCAGATTAAGACCTTTTGTTGCTTTCTTTAAATATAAAGAGATTACATTCACCACCACAATCTCACCTAATCAAATTTAAATCCATGTATCTCCACACCTTTTCAACCTGACATATCATAAAAAAAACTAATCTATGATTGATCAAAATGATTTCAAAAGCATAGTGCCAGTCCAGTCCATTTTAATCCAACCCCATTCCTTTGCGTCTTCTTTCTCACCATCACTCTCCATTGTGGCTACAGATTGGTATCAGTACACCAGATTTGTGCAGAACTATCATGCTTGCAACATCAGAGAGCCGGCCCTGAATGCATCTCGTTTTATTGCAGAAAAGGTCAGCATTTAAAGAGGGGGGAATCATTCTGTCGCAGCTGGGGAGCAGGCGGAGAGGGCATCCTTGGAAAAACAGAGAGTAGAGGAGGGAAGAGGACCATGTCCAAGTATGGACAGAGGCAATACAAGCAGAAACAGAACTCAAGAAACAGTCTTGTTATTAATAAAAAAAAGAGGACAGAAGGGACCATTTGTGCCAACAGCAGCTCATAACAGATAAGAGTTTTACTCCTCCTCTGCCTATGAACACCTAACTGTCTTCACGTAGTTGAGCCCCTGTTCATCACGGGCCAAGTGGTGAAGTTGGTTACCAATCATCCTCAGCTTACAGTCTCACTGTAGGAGCTCTAATCCAATGTGATAAGCCAGTGCACTAGCAGTAAAGTATCCAGTGTGGAGGCACCACTGCCTCCTCAACCATGCAGAGCCGAGACCTCCCTCTGACTTCGTGGAGGTGTCTGCGTGGATTCCAAACATCACAAGCCTCACACCCGTTCTCTTTAACAGACTTGGGTTTGGCAATGACAGATATGGCTCTGGATGGGCAGAAGAAAATGTGGTGTCTTGATGTTTCCAACTGACCAGGGATAAGCTAGAAAGGAAATATGGCTGGATAGGCAATAAGATTGAGATATGGGGTCTCCATCTGACCGATGGACTTCAAAGAGATGTGGTTTTGGTGGACTGAGGCCCCAGAAGAGGCTTAAGGCATAAATGATAGAAAACCAAGATGACCTATGCTATTAATGGTGTCCAGGAATCAACCCTGATAGCTCTCCATCCACTTCTCCATTTCTTATGTTGCCTTTCCTTGCACAAAGCATGTCAAGTCCTAACATTAAAGAAATGATGCTGAAGAAACAGAAAGAGCAATGTGAAACAAGCCAAGCAATTCCCATCCCTCTACCTCATCTAAGAACATGACCAGCACACTTATTACATTGAGCTCTTTTTCCATGCTGCGAAGGTACTGATGACATCTATAATGTGTCTGGTTGTCCCACAGGACACTTAGCTCTGGACTGTCCCAATCACAAGACTAATTGTATAATTAGGCCAGCTCCGTTGGGGATGGGCACCTTTTGGCCCTTCACAGACACTTTCCATGGTAAATGACAGTATATCTCACAAACTATCAAAGCTTATCCATCTTTGTGACACTAAACCTTGAGAGATGGTGCCATTTTATTAATGTGACTGATAGTTCAGCAAAAAAAAAAAAAAAATTCAAAAAGCATAAGATGAAAAAAAAATCTCAAGAGAGGTGTAGTAATAATACATGTGTAGTGTTTACATAGCTAATTAACTGCTTAGGTTTAATAACATCTTGTTTAAGTCTAGTCCTGCATTGTACAGCAGACATTTGAATATAAGCTGCCTCCCTATGGACTGAGAGTAAACCAGCCAGCAGATTATGCATTCATCATTTCAGTGGGAGGCTTTCAGAGTGATGCTTTTCTATCAGAATTGAATTGGTCCTGAGGAGAAATGCAAGGGCCCCTCCCCTGTACAGGCGCAGAGAGTGCTTATTTCCCTACTTACAGCCCCTCCTTAGATTTTCAGCATCACCATGCGCATCATTATCGTTGTCAAAAGTTGTGCGCAGAGTATGAACTCTCGGTGATGGGGGGGCACAAGGGGGGAGGGGGCGATTGTGGCAGGCGCTGCTCGGGGGAGAGCCACGAGGGGGTGGAGGTGGAGGAAGAGGAGGGAGTGACGCGCAGGTGTCGGTGCTTCAAATCTGACCGGTCGTGGCGAGGTTAGTACACTTCTCCATCCAGGAGGGCCCCATAGGTGCTCTCATTACGCAGGCCCCTGTAGCACGGAGCAGCGTGCGCGCGGAGAGGAGAGGTGCGACTCCTTAGGCTGAAAGTCTTCCTCTCCCACCTGGACTCTGTCTGTCTGTCACAGCTCCTATAGGGAAGACTTCCAATCTGAATTATAATAAGCATAATAACGGCAAGGGTTGCGGGGAAAGATGGGAAGGGTTATGATAATGGCGCGTTAATGGAGCCAACAAAGCAAAGCGTCAATTCCACAGCGCCTCTGAGATGTCATATAAGCTAAGAGCAATAAACTGAGTCATCACTTAAAAAGTAAACTCACGTTTTAATCGACCTCTGAGCTCGTTTCTTTTTCTAAAAAAAATTTAACAGTATCCGCGCTAACAAGTTTATAAAAATCTAAAATCTGCCTCCGTCTGCAGCGCACGTTCTCTCTGGATCATATTTAATCATGTATGCCTGAAAAGTATGTTAAACAAATGAAGTTTCTCCAAACTTCCCCCGCTGCACACTGTGACCGAGATTCAAAGGGCAAGTGGTGCTTCATTAACCGTATCCCCATTT
Source organism: Rastrelliger brachysoma (assembly GCA_024605115.1). Classification (NCBI taxonomy): domain Eukaryota; kingdom Metazoa; phylum Chordata; class Actinopteri; order Scombriformes; family Scombridae; genus Rastrelliger; species Rastrelliger brachysoma. The sequence goes on from JANJYP010038964.1 coordinate 8,657, forward strand.
ACTTTAGATCCCCCCTGAGTCTCAGAGAGAGCGGATTAATGTCAATTACCTGTCATTTCGCAACACCTACAATATGTTATGTCGGCTCGGGCTTAATGGAGTCACGTAGGCCCCTTTTTCCTCAGAAACACTTTTAATTCCGAATTGGAGACATTTTGATAAGTAACGAGAGAAAACTTTACATGACAAGTTTTTAAATCTGATTTTGTAAATATTAAAAATTTGGATAGCTTTTTTTTATTTTTTAGCTACACTCAAAATGTTGGTTTCCTATCACAAAAATGTTGCTCATGGTGAGGAATATTGAGGATTTAATGTTTTTAAATGTATATACATATATAATTAGGCCAACTTTAAATGGACACAATTTGTGTATGATTGCTTCCTAAAGCCAAATTAGTCGGATTTTTGGATTATTGCAAGTTTGAACTATTTAACAAGACAATGAATGATGATTTGTTTTGCTTTTTAATAAAGTCAATTCTTTTCTAAAGCAAACTAATAACTGTCACCAGCTCAGTAAAAGTGATTTCCAATTGAAAAGACCCAAATGAATCGACTCCTATGCATGATGATCGCACTAAACAAAAAGAAAAAAAAGAAAAGAAAAAAAAAAGCTTGAGTACTGGACAAAGAAAACACCATCCAAGCTCGAGGACCAATGATTCTTTCACTTTTCAATCACTGCTAGTCGTGGCCAGGATTAAGAGAGGGCTCTTGACTCTCTCTTTCACACAAAACCAAGAGTGCTTGTCAGCAACTTGAAGGAAAAAAAGAGGAGAATAATACGTGAGTCCAGGGTTATCGTGTTTAATTGGATTAAATGGTGTCATGTTGAAGTCCGGAGCATGACAAACAAGAGACAGACTGCAAGACGGTTTCAGTATATCCTTGTCCAGTTTGGAGAATGTTACATACAATAAACAAAATATATAAATGGTATTTTATCAGCTTTTTTATACAAATGAGAAATTACTTATTAATTCATTCATAGAAATTGCGCACGTCTTCCTGAAAAGAAGAAACACGCTGAGTTGCCGAGAAGTGTGGCACTAAGAGAGGTTTATGTGTTGTCGGGATTGTGTTGTAGGTTGTGTGCTGCGCTCATCTGTGCGTCAAGCAGCGGCAGCAATAACAAGGTGCGCGCAGCTGTGCACGCAGGTGCTCGGCCTCCACCTGCTCAATAGGAAAGAGAGGAAAAGAGGAAGACAGAGAGAGAGAGAGAGAGAGAGAGAGAGAGAGAGAGAGAGAGAGAGAGAGNCTTGGTGTTCGATTAATGCAGAGATTGGGAAAATCATCGGATTAATAGTTTCTTTCAGTTTATATTACTTTTAAATGTGTAACTGTGTGTTGATGCCACGTTTAACGCGGCTGATACATTATAACTGAAACTGTGATGCAAGTTTGTAGTTTCCCAAGAGCAGTTTTGGATTTCATATTTGGTTGTAAACTTTGAACTCTGAAGCTTGGAGTGATGCGTCACAGATGTACAAACTCATCAGGCGTTTTGCTCAAATTCACTCAAAAACATCAGCTGGGAAGTGAGAGGTTGGAAAAAAAAGTGAGGTCGATGACACTGTGAAAGCGTTTAGAGGATATCAGATATTGACAGCGTCCAGGTGAACACAGAGAAACAAAACAAAGAGGGGGGAGGAGAGAGAGAGAGAGAGAGAGAGAGAGAGAGAGAGAGAGAGAGAATATACAGCATACTTGAAACTAAAACATAAAGTCTAAATGAAAATTTGTTTCTACGAATATTAAGATTTTCAACATGACAAAAAATGTACACCCCTCCATCATTTATTGGATTAATGTTTTACAGCCTAATTAGCTGTGAGGGGTAGGTGTGAGATTTGATCTGCGTGCGCGGCTGCAGACCTCGGCTCATTTTTTATGAGACGCTGTTACTTTTTTTTGTCCCTCCCTCCACTAAACTGTCTATGTCGGTCGCGTAAACTTTATATTGCTCCGTCTTGTCTGGTGCGTTCAGAAACAACAAAGAACAACAAACAAACAAACAAGCCGTTTAGTCTAAGGTGGGTAAAGTTCATTTAATGCGTAGGTGGCAGCAATTAGGTGCGTCAATGATGGCAGGAATGCGCGCGTGCGTAATATCCATCTTTAGGAGTTTGGAATAAGTAAAAAAATGATATTACGATATAATAATAATCCGATATTACATGATCTGTTATATACTAACCTTAGCGGGGCAATAGGCTGCGGTATTCCACGTGAAATTAATTAGGCAAGAAATAAAGAAATGAGTTCAGGCTGCAGACAAGTTGAAATCAGCAGTTGGGCATTTGGTGACAACTTTAAAAAAAAAGTCAGATCTGACGACAGATGGACACTTGAGATTTAAAAAAAAAAAGTTAGAGACTTTTTGTCGCTCTGTAACGAGTCTCATTACCATGCCACCCCCTCCTCCTCCTCCCCGACACTCTTCCTCAGTCCTGGCAACAGCAGACAAAGCGGGCGGGTTTTAGTGGTCTCCGCCGGGGCCGGTCAGCCTTTGATCTGGGCCCGTTAAGGAGAAGGGAGTCTGGGGGGAGTCAGGCCAAGAGGAAGGTTGTAGAGGAAGGTAAAGCCACCTAAAACATTTTTTTAACCTACCTTTTTTTCTCTAAATCTTCACGGGGCAACCTAATTCTTAATTTCCATAGGGACACCACGTTTGATGATACAAATCCGTTTCATTTCTGTTTATATGCTACTGTGTTTTTCTTTACCATATGTAGATGATAATCCGCCAGGTAAACACACCTCGAACAGCTTGGACTATGAAGAAAACGGACCTCCAAGTGATAAGAACCCTGCAAGACGCATGCAGGGCCTCCAGAGGCCCGGACAACTTTGGTGGGTTTAAATTAAATAGAAACAGACGCCTCCCTCCAGTCACCTTTAATGCAGGTTTATAGCAGGTGGACGGACTCTGGGGGTAGTTATATACCTGCCTGCAGTTGTGGATGAAATATTGTCCAATTACACCAATGCTAACTAAAATTAATCGCATATTTCGTTGAGAATTTTCAGTAAATGGGCCTGCTGAAAGGCTTAACGGTGGGTATGTGTACATCAAAAAGATTTATGCCACAATGTAAGGGTGGGTAGGGAGGGGAGGGGTGAGGGGGTTCGGGGTTTAACATGTCTGATCCTGATTTCTGCCACGCCGCTCCGTCCCCTCGGACTGCCTTGCTGACGGGGACAGTCAGACAAAAGGTCTTCTCAAATGAAGTTAGTAATGGTCCACATGTGCCAGATCACTCATGCAGCACAGACAGGCCGCGGTGAATTTCATATCATGCAACCGCACTACAAGAAAAAAGAGCGAGAGAGAGAAAAAAAAAGAAAAAAGGAAAGAGAGAGAAAAAGCAGGAGGCTGGACATGTGTCTGTCATCAGTGGGGAAATAAAAGCTGTGCGTAAAAACACACACGCACGCACGCACACACAGCTTTGTAGTTTCTGAGGGAAATGACAAAGTAAAATTAACATACATTCAGAGTAAACGAGCTAATTATTATACAGAATGCATTTGTTGGCCTGTCTGTAACTGCACTAAGGAACAGAAAATGTCCCAAACCACTTACATAGAAGTAAAGGTAGAATAATTGCATTATACTCCTAGAGTAAACCGCCTCCTTTTACCACGCTCAGCTATCATACATTTCATTCTTAAATCGCATTTCAAAATAAGGTGCAAACATGCAGCTAAATTATTATTTCAAAATTCGACTTTGCTGCCTCAGAAGAATGGAAAATAACTAATTTATTTTTAATTGAAAGCTTTATTTATTATAACTATTATTATTATTACTATTACTATTGAAAGCAATAACCGATAAGCCTCAGGGCTAAACTGGAAATTGATTGTAACGGAGACAGTTCTGTCAGTTTCTCAGATTATAGCCTATTGTTCTCAATTTATTTAAACTATAATCCTATATATTGAAACAGTTAATAAGCTTAATGTAAATGTTTTATCCTACTCAGCTCTGCACGTTACATTCCTGCTAATCGAGCTACACTTCCCAAAGTGCTACAATAGCGAGGAATTTATTGCTTTAGAATAATCCTTTTTTTTTTTTTGCTGCAATTAGTTTGTCATATATTGTCATTAGAAGTCTATTAAAACATCAAGTCATTATTTGAGCATCCCCGGGCGGGGAATTAGAATAAAACCATCTTTGCCACACGGGTCCCATTTAGATTAATGGAAAAATATGTAAAACATTTCGTTTTAATTTTCCTCTGACAGTGTTTTGCATACATGCATTTTCTCCGCCTGCGCTGTCCCTCATAATTTATGAAAGCAATCTCGACCAGCACATTACCGGCCTATGAAATACTGCTCGCAGCCTAATTGATTCTCGTCACAATTTTGTGAGGTTATAATCGTGTTAATTGTAATTTACTCTCTCAGGGAATACCGGAGAAATGTATTTAAATAAAACTGCTGAGCGGACTGAGAAGATTATATCAGTTCCACACATAATAGAAATGTCATGTAGAATTACACAGCGCTGGGAGACAGGGATGCATTCCTCTAATCTACAGAGATGTCATTGAAATATTTTACTTTTCCATTTCAAAATGTTATTGCACTGCGAAAACTCGTCGAGGTGTAAATGAAAGCAAAACGAGCTCCAATGAAACCAAAGGAGGTCGTTTCCTTCACCTCTTATCAAAATGGGGGGTGGGGGGTGGGGTGGACAAATAAAAACAGAATTATTAGATGGAATAAGGAAATAGGCACCATATATATGGCGCACACACATGCACTCACTAAAGAGGGTGTTATGTTTCATGCTAAAAGACATAAACTGTCCAAATTATTTCCTCATCTTCAGAAGAGCTGCCCTTTTTGCTTCCTCCCTGCATGATGCCCTGCACTGCTTCCTCTGCTTTGAGATCTTCCTTCCTGTGTGTGGGGACACCTGTTGGTGCAGAACAGCCCAGGAAAAGCCAACTTGTCCTGTCAGACTGCTCTCCTTCAACCACTAAAGGCACCTGGTGAGCTTCTGTTGAACTCTGAGTGCTGGACATTCACAGTCATAGGAGCTTTAAGAATAACTTTGTGCAGTCTCTGACTCTGACTCCAGATCCTGACTGGAAAAGACCCATTCAAAACTTCTTCTAATTCTTTTAACAGCTAAAATAGAAGTTTGACTGTAGCTGAATTTAATCATGAATTAGTCTTTTCTTTCACCAACATGTCCTGCATTCATTTCAGATTGTATTCCAACAAGATTTTGCTGCAATAAATGATAAATGAATAAAAAGTTTAAAAAGTCACAATTAAGTAATTAAAGTCTGATTTCATGAACCAAAAAGAAAACAAACAAACAAACAAACAGGATACATTATATGTTATGTTGGTGCTGAAATTCTGTGAGTGATGAGTGAAAGAAAGATCTCATCCACGTATATTATTTAAGTCAACCAAGTTCAAAATATAGCTTTTTCTAGCATTTATTGAAGACCTCATGGCATCAGGACATGTCTATCAGAAAATTGTGTGTGGATTTGTTTCATCAAAGTCAGACATAATAGCAGTTGTGCCCACCAGCCTCAGGGCATAATAGTAGTTTGGGTGAAAACAAACAAACAAGCTGAATGTGAATACACGACAGAAAAAAAGTGAACCAGGGGTGAGGGAAATATGTGGCCAAATGCCAAAGAGACAGCTCACTGTTAGGGTTCTTTGGCTGGGCGCAGGAGTGGTTTCGATCTTTTTGTCTGGCCTGGCCTGGCACAGACCACAGTCCTGCCCCAGACACAATAGATCATACAGTATGAGAGAGAGAGAGAGAGAGAGAGAGAGAGAGAGAGAGAGAGAGAGAGAGAGAGAGAGAGAGAAGAGTGCATGAGGTGGGGTAGGGGAGGTATGGTGCTTTTCATTACCATGGTCACCAATGGCACTATTAACCATTCAACACCCCCCCAATTATCCTCCCATCCACAGTCAGAGAGACAAAGCCTCGGTCCTGGTCTGCTGGAGCAACATGGCCACTAATCTGTCTCACTCTAACATCACACCCACTGCACTGTCTCTGGAAGTCAGACGTGCACCCCGTTGTACATTCATTTGTGACAGTGCAGAAAAATACTTTAGTGAACTTGTTTAAAAAGTTGATTTTTTTAAAAATATAAATGCACCCATTTACAACTCAGGATATGATGACATTAGGTTTTTTTTGTTTTTTTGGAGGTGCTGGTATATAACAGGTGTACTGAAAATAAAGTTAAACTGTGAAATGAGAAAAAAAAAACCTGCAGCATGTGTTTATGTTTCCATGCAGGTCATCATGTGGTTGACGCCACACGCTTTCACCATCAAGACCACAGGAACACAACTGCCAAAGAGTAGGATTCATGTCTTTACTAAGGAGACTGACAAAAAAAAAGCTAAATCGTGAGTTTATGCTGTTCTATCTGTGTGTGTGTGTGTGTGTGTGTGTGTGTGTGTTGTTTTGGGTTTTTTTTTTAGTGAGAAGAAGTTGGATGTTTGTGAGTCAGGCTCTGGGTAGGGGGCTGAAGTCTGACTGGAAGACTGGAGCCCGATGAATAGATCCACAACAGTGGCTTGTTGTGTTTGTTTACCCTTTTGCCCAGCTGTCTGGACCGTGGAGATGTGAGAGCATTCATCATGACCTAGGAGAGACAGGAGGGCATGGGCACATGAGAATGACATGATGGAGTACACACCGCAAAGTGTGCCAAGAAAGCACCCACACAGGGCAATAATCCTCAACAGTTCCAGTTTCAAGAGGCAGATATCTGCAGTTGCTACACGCGAAGTGCAGAATTTACACTGTTCAATGCACGACAGGTGATAGTCCACAGCATTGAAAGTGAAACTTCAACTCAATTAAGTTAAATCAATAAAACATTTCAAGACTTTTCAAAAACTTAAATTAAAAAACAGAATTCCCACTGTCCTCTTATGTCAGGAAATGTGGTAAAAGTTTCTGATGTGCTGTTTCTGTCATAACACCTGCTATACTTCCAGTTTCCTTCGACCTTTCCTGTCAAGGTTTAGGGCGTGTAGCTCCTCCCACTTTTTTTCCAGAGATGTTACTTTTCTGGCATTGTGGAGGAGAGCGTTAGGATGTTCTGCGCCTGCTTCAGAGAGGGCATGTCAATCATGCTGCCACGGAAGGTGAAAGCACCCTGGACAGGTTCCCGACAGAAATGAGAGAGAACAGAGAGAGCAACATTAGAGAAGCAGCATACAAGAAATACACTTTATACAGGTTTAAATATTAAAAACATTCTTAGTTAAGGGTAATGTTTATGGACAAAGAGGAAGTTCTTAAGTTTACTGTGCAAAAATCTGAAAATACCAGTTCATGGGATCATCATTTTGCGTTGTTTTTCTGCATCACATAATATGAATCAAACCCATGTCACAATATTGTACAAATAAGGACCTCCATAAAAGAAATGTGTGAATGACACATCTTGTATAAAATACTACTTTCAAACATCACATATAGTGACATTTATTAGTGCACCTATTTGTTTTGGAGGGGAAAAAAAAACTCAAGTAAAAAAAAATAATGCAGTCAATAGCTGGAGGTGAGAATTATGAAAAGCAAGCACCTGTCGTGTTGTTAGACAAAGGGACTGACCCTGCTCACTGTTCATCCCTTCACACACAAACACACACATACACACAGCGGCAGAGGGATGGGTAGGATATGAATCCCTCGGGCGATGCTTAGTAGGCGCAGCCCTGGCAGGGAGAGAGTTGTGGGCAGATTGTGTATTACCTCAGCAGATAACCCACAGAGCTCAACACACAGGATCCAACCATGCACTAAATTAGGAACAATAATATTGTACACTTAATTGGCCCGACTAACCCCCTGTCTCCTATGTTGTCTCTTAGAGTCACCCAGGGGTGTACAGTACGCATTATCTGGAACTACAGAGGTGTGTGAGAGGGTACACAAAGGATCAGTCCAGAGACTCAGAGCACAGGCAGACCTCTGTCATCTCCACACAGTCTCCACACACACACACACACTGCAGACATACATTTGAGTATTAAAAAAAACACTCCCATTTCTCCTCTCATTTTAATTTGTAATAAATTTTAAAAATTATTTGTAAAAGTTTGTGTCTTTCAGCTATTTTTTGAGTTTTGAATTCTTAAGTTTGCTGTATAGAAATAACATTTTGGATAATGAAAAAATATGTAATTTATACAGTTACATTCACTCATCTGTCAAGTTATACATTTTAATACACAACCTATCTTTGGTGAAAACCAAGTTTGCCAGTAATGAACAACTATGTTCAGCAATTTTCCTCCAAAAAACAGGAGTTAATGTTACCTTTCCCTCTTTTTGATGTTGGTCAAAAGCAGAGATGAGCTCTTTTGCCCACTGGACCCTCTCCTGACTGGGGGAGAATTCTTCCTGCACAATCTGGACCTGCCCTGGATGGATAACCTGCTTACCTGAACACACACACACACACACACACACATACACATAAAGTGATATATTCTGCAGATAACAACAGGGTTTCTGTGGTCCCATATTACATTAAATACAACAGAACAATGTTTTAACTTGTTGGCACAGAGCTATGAATAACAGTGAGTGCATACTCCCTGATCACAACGCCAAAAAATACTTCTTTCTGTATGAAAAGTACAAAGTAAAGGTTGTAGATAACTAAATAGAAAAAAAAAAGTCTAAGAAGAGTATTTTTCATTGCACCTGGCACCGCTCATGTGAGAAAAGAGCAACAACACAGAATCAGCAGACGTAGGAGAAAGAACAGTAAATTGTGTTGTCTCACTGTGTCACTGAGTGAGGTGAGTGAGGCAGCCAGCACAAGGCCAGACCATACTGTACGTCATTAAAGACATGTAGCATCTCCTCTCTCTGCTTGCAACAAAGCGCTTGGCTGAACACCTAGTTAGATTTCAAAATGTGACTGAAATCATTGAGAACAATACACTGACAACAGGGGAGTCTGTAAGAGCCTGAATCTAAACACACACAAGCAATTGAACCCAAACACTTTTATTCAAAAATGAAACTCTGATTTGAAATTGAAAAAAATATAAAGAGAATAATTGTTTTATCTATTAATATAGTTTTATATTTGCTTTTATCCAATTTCTGGATAGGCTTTGGTCTCAGCGGTCGCACACCTTTCCTCAGACAATTTTGGAAACATATCCAACTGAAACACAAGCCGAACATGGAGTTAAGGCTCTGTCTGACACAATCCCCACCCTCTAGCTCCCACTCCCTCTCAGTTAAATGTGGGCGAACGCCACAGACATAATCCCATGTACATTTGCAGATCAAACTTGTAGTGATAAGTTAAGGTTATGAAACGTCTGGTGAGAACGACGGCTCAGCGGTAGCCAGCAGGAACTCGACACTTTAGGGCTTAGCTCTGTCGCTGACAACAAATCCTTCAAGGTGGCTGGGCGGGCGGGCGGGCGGGCTGCACGAGCAAAAAAAAAAAATTTGCCCAGGAGAGAGGAGACTAGGTGAGGAGGGGAGAGGAGAGGCGAAGACAGGAGAGGAAAAGGGGAGGAGAGAACCCACTCCCTTGATCCAGCTCCGCTCACCCCAGTTAACCCCGGCAAACACACACACACACACACTACAGTTACACAGTCAACACACACTCTGGTTAAAGGCTTGGACAATTACTGGCATGAGAGAACATCATTCATTTAATGGCAGCTTCTGATCAACAGATACTACTGAATAAATGCGTTTAATCTTGTAAAGTTCATCTTGTATTTGCGTGAATGTGCGGGTGAATACGTTCGAGCATATGTGTATTTGTTTGTGTGAAGCGGAGGGACTGTAACTGCACATTTTCTGTTGGATGGCAGCCTGAGGACTCCCAAGGGCCACGCTGGAAATGTCAATGAGTGCGTGTGTCTATTTGCACACCTTCACTATTTAGGTTTTTCTGCTTTTTTATTTGTGAATATTATGAAAGTGTTTCTATGTGACAACTTGTGAGTGTGTGTGCATGTGTCTGTGTATGTATGTGTGTGTGTGTGTGTGTGTGTGTGTGTGTGTGTGTGTGTGTGTGTGTGTGTGTGTGTGTGTGTGTGTGTGTGTGTGTGTGTGTGTTGGGTGAAATCATGCATGTTGCCTTCCAGGAGAGAAACAAGAGGAGTGTGTTTCCCTCCTCTGCCACCTGTTTTACTTCTGTAGCTGAAGACTAGAGCATGTTTCCACACTGAAATTGGCAGGCTTAAATATACTGTAAGAGGGTGTCTGTGTGTGTGTGTGCATGTGTGTGTGTGTGTGTGTAGGACAACAGGAGAATGACGGAGCGAAGAAACAGACAGGGTGACTCAGGTGCCCTTAGTTACAAGCCATTGGTTCTCCTAAAATACATCATTCATGCCCTACAGCCAATCCTGGCCTGCCATGTGGTGCTGCCGTCTCATTGGAGGATTGCTATTTAGCAAAGTGCTCTCAGGCGAATGATGGGCAGGGTCACGGGGATGGAGGTGAAATGTGGACCCTAAAAGCAGAGAATTTTGTGGAATCGTTTTATATTTTCCGGCAGGCAAGCATGTTTTTGGTAGGATGACTCGGTCTTAGCAGCAGCGGCACACCGTTTACAGCATGTGAATCACAGCGCTTAAAAAAAAAAAAAAAGTAAAGACACAGCGCCATTAAAGCCTCCTTATTAATTGAGTTCCTCCCCGACAGATCTGGTAGTTGTCATGGTTTTGCAGGATTTTGCCTCCACACTGTCCGGTGCACCAGTAGCACCGGGTGCTTGTGTTTCACCAGTGTTTTCTGTGCTCAGTGCTAATGGGTGCTGTATGCGGCTTAGGTAGTGCCAAGGTCAATTACTGCACAGGTAGAGGCTTTTGGCTGCACCGTATTATTGCTTAAGCACACTCGGGCCAGTAATAGCTACTAACTAAGATTATACAGAGTGCCCATGGCTTGTAAGCCACTAATCCAGTGCCTTGAATGGTTCTCTACCATATCAAATCTAACCATTTATTTCATCTAATGGTTGCTGCCTGCTTTTATAATTTCACCTTCCATAAACACCAACATGAGGCATTTGCCTTCTTTTATTAATGTCTATTTCCTGAAATAGATTAGTCCCAAATCGTTATACATTAAACTTTCTGCACACTCTTTAAATTCTAATTCTAATTCAAATTTAAGAAACCCTTTTGCTAAACCTATTAAGGAACATAAGTCTGTGGTTGAAGTTTTCACTCAAAACAATTTGTAGATTAAAAAAGCTAAAATAACCTAAACAAAAAAAATGCCTAGAAAAATACACACGTACACACACGTACACACACACACACACATCACAAGCCTGCAGCACCAGAAAATAGAGGTGGCAAATGAGGTCATCTGGAAAATCAGTTGCTGTACGAGACAGCAAGAAGCTCACCTACGAGCTGATTTGATGGTGTGAAGTGCAGGTAACATGTGTCTAAGGCCAGTGGAGAGTCTGCTCAGGATTCACATTTTTTCATGAAAGTGCTTCTTTCTCTCCTTTTCTTTCCATTTCCAGTGTGAAGCTGGTGTGTGCCTACTGCCTGATGTTGTGTAGTTCTATTCAATGATCTCACATTGGAAAAAAAAATCCAAATATTTACAACATGGAAAGTGTATATTATGAAATGTATTTTTTTTCACAGCTTCTGTGGGTCCAGAACAGCGGGGACAACATATCCGATTTTGAATATTCAGTCCTCAGACAGAAAACACTACAATAAATATATCTGCTGTAGCAAAAAAGAATGGCTGGAATATCCGCTTTGGAACAGGCTGTCCTGCCTTCTGTGTTCACACACACACACACACACACACACACACACACACACACACACACACACATATTCTGAAAGCGTTGCCTGGCTACAGACACACAGACAGCACTGTTAAAGTAGATGCTACCACTCTTTCCTGATAACTTCCTTTAATCATACTTGCCCACACATGCACACATTTGCACGCAAGCAGGTACGCACCCAAGTACACACCTATGGACACAAAAGCATCCATGGTAGACAAAACAGAAATGTCAGACAAGCATTTAACGACTCTGTACAGTTGTTTATAATTCACGTGAAACTTAAAAAAAAAAAAAAAAGACAGGCAGCCTGCTCTAAAATCACAGACAAAGAGGTGAGATCTTCATCGCCATGTGTAAAACATGTATTACATGAAAAAGCCAGGAGATGCTGGGGCACCGTTAAACTGTTTTAGGAAACATTTGAGCCAAATCCATTATGGTGCCACAGAGAGGAGTGAAGAAATAGATACAAATAAAAGGACCACTGAGAAAAATGAGATATTGCAAAAAGTAAGGGAGGCGAAGATTTATATTAAAATCAGGACTTCAGTGTGCTTTGTTAAACGTAACAGGCGCAGATATGACACTCGGATATAAAAAAAACTTTACCTGTGAAACCCATGAGAGCTCCCTCACGAGCCTGTTGCCTCAGCCCCTCCAAATCTTTGTAGTCGATGTGGACCAGGTCGATAGCCTGTAGCCCGAATGCTTTTGTGGTCACAACCACCTTCTGCCTTGCGTAAAGGAGCTCCCTGGCATCCTTAGTCCGGGTGGCGCCTAGATTTAAAAAAAAAAAAAAAAAAAAGTCTCAGGATCTCAGATAGATCCAATGAAAGAGTGCTGAAACCAGGACATTTGAATATTTCTCCAGGTAAACTTGCATGTGTTATAAATCATCAGACAAAATATTAAGATGCTGCTGATAAATCCATATTAATAACAGATCTTCACTAATGAAATATATCTAATCATGTGTTTAACTGCTAACCTTTCGTTTCCTGATATATAAAATAATGAACTATCAGATAACGACAAAGATGTATCTTGTCATCTTATCTATCACATATCCCATTATCACAAATCATCTCTCATTCTAATGAAAGCAATACTGTATTTGTACCCAGTCTTCCAATAATTCCTTTAGGGAAAAAGAGAATGACCTGTGAGACCTTTATTAACAGACTGCAATTAACCTGTCGTTTTTGCAAAAGCGAGAAAAAGACACAATCACATGAAAAAGAGTGAGAAAGATAAGCAGAGTGGTAATAGCTACAGTACCTATGCTAGCACAGAAGTCATCTGAGCCAAACACCACGCCGTCATGATGAAGACCAGCCTTGGGTGCGAGGCGACGGATCTCCTCACAGACCACCTGGTGAGAATATACATTATTGTAATACAAGCTGAGTAATGCGACACAGATGAAAAGAGGGAGAGGATTGTCGGACATCTCTGCACAAATGCTACTGAATAAATCTAATTATACTTCAATGTTCCTACAGTTGTTCAAAGTTCAAACAATCTGGGTTTCTGAGTGTCCTCTAAAAATGGCCATCATTAGACACCAACTTATTACACATCTTTCAACCTCGCACTTTTATTCCAGTGTCATTTACATAGAGTATTAATATAATGTGCCACCAGCAGACACAGACAGACACAAAAGCAAACAGAATGTAGCAGTATTAAGAGATGCCTCTTCACTCTTGACTGTCCCAAGACACCTTGTTAAGTAGGGTTGAGAATCAAGCCTCAATACTTTCCTTTATTTTTATCGTTGGAAAAAATGGGAAAATGTCAAAAAAATATTGCTTAATTTAGACTGATTGACAACAACAATTACTACTGAATGAGGTTTTTTTTTTTTTTAATATGGAATGTGATTGTTTGTGGTGAAAAGAGTGAAACCATTACAAGTATGTGTCCTGCTTTTGTTGGCTTCCAAATTAATTTCACCACTAGCTGTTCAACAGTTTGTTTGGTTTTTTGTGTGTGTGTTTGTAACCCTGGGTTCANCACCAAGTATGTGTCCTGCTTTTGTTGGCTTCCAAATTAATTTCACCACTAGCTGTTCAACAGTTTGTTTGGTTTTTTGTGTGTGTGTTTGTAACCCTGGGTTCAGTCTGGGCAAAGATACAAGGTGTTCTCAAGAAAGTACACAGAGGCACCCCCTGCCATCAAAACACACACACACACACACGCACGTAAGCATGCACGCACACATACACGCACATAAACATAGTCACAGAACTAGAGTGGAGAACTAAAAGACAAATCAAAAGAAGGAAGGACAGCTTGTTTCCCCCCAAATGCCCCAAACCATGCCCTTTTCCCCATGTAGCTGAAGGTCATGCTGTACTATATCGGGAACTGCTTTGAAGCTTGCCAAAATATCATTAAGAACTTTTCTGCTATGATGATATTAAAACGCTTCTAATTAAAAAATGTCAGCATGTCTGGAGAGGGATAGAGAGAGACAGAGAAAAGAAACAAAAAAAAAGCCTCATTTTGAGAGACTGTCCGAATGCTTTGAATCCCTTTCATTTTGGACACGTGGAGAGTTTCGCTTACTGATGCAGTCTTTAATCTAACAATGAACAATGGACAAACAGAAAAATGTCTTACGCAGGCAGTTTTTGGGGGTTTGTTTGTAATTTACCTTAAAATTAAGCAGGCCCACAGCAGTTTCCACAAAGGTGACCAGGCGAATGGGTTCTGTCAGTGCCCGTCCTTTCAAGTTGTGCTGAAACCTGTCAACAAACTAAACACACAGGGACAATCGCATGCACAACTCATTAACCACTCTCACTGTTTGTGTGGATAGAAAACAATAATCCTTCATACAATCAGAGTAAATTCATTTGTTGGCACTACTACTGTACAGTCATGGCCATCCTGTTAATTAGACATTTGTGTTTTGTTAGTCCACATACACCTTTATTCTCTGCAGTAATTGCCTTTATTAATGACTTTTCCAGTCTCGTGATCAGCTTGTCATATTGTTTATAGTATGCAGAAATGTTTCGAATCTGATATTTCTGCTGAAGTTCCTGTTCTTCTGCTACTGCCCTCAGTACACTTCTCAATGCATGATTAGTTACATGGAAGATAAAATCAGGAAAGTCATACTGAGATACTGAGCTCTTGTGTCAGACTGAGAAATATAACAGCAGTAACAATGCATAAATGATAGGACACATCAAAATCCACAGTGGGGTAAGACAGGAGAAAAAAATCTTCACATGCAAAAACTCACTTTTGATATGAACCCTGACACCTTTATTACCTGTTATTACCTATTACTGTTCCCATCTCTGTCCTTACTTAGAAACACATCTGTGATGGTTCAAATAGCAGAGTGAGTGAGCGCAGGAGAGCAGCAACAAAAGCAGAATGAAATGAAATATTTTACATTATCACCAGGGTTCCACCTTCGTCTGAAGTCTTCTGCTCTACCTTCTTTCAGAGGCTCTGCACAGCTACAGCATGAGCTCCCTTGAGAGAGTGTGCACACATGTAAATGCACCCGTGCACACATAAGCGCATCCATACGCACGGCAAAACCAAAGAAGAAACAAACTACCGAAAAGGAGAGAAGAAACAAGATTTGGGATGTCTTTGAGTGTGTTTTACTCTAACATTATTCTGTTTTGCGCCCCCTCCATCTCTTCCATGGCAGGGAACAGGGAGACTGGAGCAACAATCAGAGTGTTATGTGACACTTTGCCGAGGCCTTTCTTCTGCACAACTCCTGCTAATATGCAAGCTCACCTAAGTAGGGCTTTAAAACCAAGTTTAATTCTTTGAAGACCAAAGCATTCCAATTTTTTCCAACAGACCAGTTCACAGCTAGCCCTGGACTGCCAGTGGGGTAGCCCAAATTCCAAAATCTATCATCTGGAAACACACAAAAGCCCCCTCCGTCAGATATTTCCTTTCAAAGCCAGTCCAAAAAAAAAAAAAAGAAAAAAGAGAGAGAGAGAGAGACAGAGAGAGAGACAGAGACAGACACAGAGATAGATAGAGAGAGCAAAAGCTTAAGAGTAGAAATGTCCAACTCCATGTCCCCCTTCCTTTCCTTTTTCTCACTCCCTCTTTGACACACCAGGAAAAAGACAGATATAAATAACCTCAGGTACAGCACTGCTATTTTTCTAAATGAAGAGCAAAATAACCCCCATGCTTGCACTCACCACTCTTGTTCTTAAAAAACTGAAAGAGTGGGCCTCCATTGAAGGATTTCAAAAAATAGGGGCAATTTTAATCATCTCTCCATTCAATCTCAGTTGGATAAATCATATCTGAGAGATTTGCATAAATACAAACCATCAAAGACTTTTCATCTTCAAAGAGGTTTTCAAGACCCAATAGGCTTTGTACTGTAATCATCTGAGGTCACAACCCTGTGGGAGCAAGGCTGCTATGGCAACATAAAAACTAACGCTGGGGGCTTAGCATAATATCCCCCCTCATTCGCAAACACAGGAAGGGGTGGGGGGTGGGGGGGGGAGTGGGGGGGTCCGAGAGGGAGTGTGAAAAGAGGGTGTAGATAAACCTATTTCTGTGACAGAGGAAACTAGATAGATATGGCCTATTGTGGGGGGAAACCTAGCTGATATTACACACAGAGATTACCACCACGATGCTGCGCCACGCAAACCCTAACAAGGCTGCGGCGAGTCGAGCGGACTGTTTGGATTCTGCTGAAGGAAAACAAATGACAGCTCAATGCGGCACCGCTGGCTAAAGAGCCTCCAAGCCTCTCTGATTACATGTTTCTGTCCCTCTCCTGTATTCTCCTCTTCAGCTATTATGCACTTTGAGGGCCTGATTTACACTGCATAAGAGGCACTATAGTACTCGTTCATTGTTCCTCTGTCGTGTACAGCAACCATTAGCTGTCAATGGCTCTCAAAACTCGAACCCTTTATGTTATTCACTACCGAATTGAAAAAATAAAAGAAAAGAGGAAAAAAAGAAGAAATAACACCTCTTCTTGCCATTCAAAACCACGTTACAAACAAGCCCTCTGACAATTTCGCCACCCAATCATGAAAGGAGAAGGAGGGAGAGATGGAGCTAGAGAAAGGAAGCTATAGTGGGACAAGTTTCAATTAATTTTCTTCAAAAGGGGGCCAGATTAAATGTTTCCGGCCTGCTGAAGTGTTCATTTCACAGAGGGGAAGCGGAGAAAGGGATGAGGGGAGGGGACAGGAGGAGGAGTAGAGGAGGAGGAGCGGGACAGGGTGTGATTCTTTCGGTCCCAGTGCACACCAAATAGTGTGGTGGGCAAAGAATGCACACGGCTCCGAATCTGTGTGAGAATTGTCCTCAGACAAAGGAGGGAGTTACGCCTGTTATAGCCCAATAAGGCCTGTCAGTCACACAAGGGCTGAGGGAGAGGAGAAAGGCAGAGCTAAAGATTTTCACACAAAGGCGAACAAGCAAGTCCATCTTTTAGCGACAAATCAGTCTGGAGGTTCCTGTGCTAATATCAATAAAAAGGGAGAAAAATAAACAAGTGAGGGATTTACTGCGCTGCTTTGCAAGAGTGGAGAAAATCAGACACATGCTTACGACACACACACACACACACACAAGCAAGTTTGCGCGAATGAGACAGAAAAAAAAAAGTTGGAGGGTCAAAGATTAAACGAGCATACATGAATGAATCAAGGTCCCATCCGGAGATACAGACACGACAGCTTCGGCAGCACACATGCACCTGCTATTGGAGGAACACACCGAGAAAATATACTGTAAATCAAACCTGCAAACAGATTTATAGTGCGCTCGTAGACACTTTTGCCACATGGAGCCGTCATGCGTTTTCTCTCAATAATATGAAGCGCTGACTCACATAAACAGAAACAGATTAAAAACTGTAAAAGTCTTGTGCAACAAAGTATAAAAATAGTAAAAAGAAACAAAAACAATTATTCACATTTTGTAACTCTTCATGTGTTGGCTATTTATCAGCATCATAATAAGAACATTTCAAATGGAAGGTTTTACAAAAAATAATATTAGTTATAAGTAATACGTTACTTTCTTAAGCAGGGGAAAGCAGCAAAGGGAGGAATGGCTGAGCGAGGGGAGAGAATCAGTGAACACCTGTCAGCAATTATACGTGGAAGAAAGGGCAGCAGGAAATAGACGTGTTCTAATTAAACCACTAGTTAAAAACTTCCTGCTCCTGCCCCAAGACCATGTATGAGCGTATATGCATGTATGTGTGTGTATGTGTGTGGGTTTCGCAGTAACACTAAAGGGAAAAAGCCAGACTAGACACCTTCCTTTCACTGCTGATTACAGCTCTCCTTCCTTCTGTCTCAGAGAAAAGAATTTCTCCTCCTGCGATGAAAGTTTGTAGTTTTACACAAAAATTAGATGCTTAAAAATGCTTAAGTAATAAACTGTAGTAAATTAATTGTAAAGAAAGAAAACACACACACACACACACACACACACACACATGAAGAGGCACTTATAAATTTGAGCAATAAGCGCTTTTGAGTTGACTGTTATTAAAAAAAGTGTTATAATCTGTGTCCACAAAGTGAAGGAGGCAGACAGTAACCTGGTTCCTCTCCTGGTAAGTGAACCATATGGAGCTGATCAGAATGCCCTGCATTAATGATGTCACTGTCTCCTGACCTTTCAGGACCTGACATCCGTACAGCGCCCCTTTATATAAAGCCAGAGGGATGGCCACGCCCAGACAAACACCTCTTAACTAGAGCACAGGCCCAGTTAGTTTCGACAAATTGTAAACAGTCATTTATGAGGGGAAAAAAAACACTGGAAGCGATATTAGAGGTTAATCTTTGATACAATTATCAATGATTGCTCCAAGAGTGCAGAAGTGAGGTCACAAGAGATGAACTGGACTGAGTTATTTTTGACTGTCTTTCAGTTTGTGATATATCTATGAAGATCTGAATAAGTGAGGTCACAAGAGATGAACTGGACTGAGTTATTTTTGACTGTCTTTCAGTTTGTGATCTTTCTCATCAACTTGAACTTCAATAAGTTGACTTTGCAATGCATTCGCGTATTTAATGATGTGTAGGTTTTATTCATTATGGCTATATCTGGCTGAATGCTTTAATAGTGATTTAATGAATTCTTAGCCACAACATGACTCTGAAGCTGTAAGTTCAGCGGTGGCAGAAGGCACCATTGTGTTGTTACAGAGAGCTATCGAGCTTCTGAAGCTAATCCGAAGAAATGTCATCCCTTTCTTGAGCAGCAGCCAAGAAAAACACCCCGTCTGTCCCTGAGTCCCTGCCACAGGGATCGATTCCAGCTTTTACTGGGAAATGGAAAAGTTTGTTATGATTGCTTTGAAGATTCCTGTGGTTTCCCCTTACTTCATGAGTTTGTGTAAGAATACCACACAGTTTTAGATACCCAGAGGTAAAAAGAATGAAATGTCATGGGTATTTTTAGTGTTGTTTAGTTTTTGCATGTATTGTAATCTAAACTAGTGTGTGTTTTGTTGCTGAAGAGCTGGTTACATGAGGTTCTTTTGCAGAGCATTTCACAAATGAGAAAAAAAGAGCTTTCATATTCTATTCAGCCTTTCTTTGACCTTGAAAAACCATAGGAGGACTTCTAAGATGGGCCAAGATTTGTAGCTTACCCATTGCACCTCCTGTGCGTCCTCCACTTTGGGCAACATTATGGCAGGAGGGAGAACCTCAGCCTTCAGGATGACCTGTAGGTCAGCTTCAGCTAAGCCACTGGACACCGAGTTCACCCTCACACACTTCTCTGTCCGGCCCAGGTCCAGTTCCACTAACATCCTGGGAATGGTCTCCCTGGCCTCTGTCTGCAAGACAGGACATAAACCATGATTATTACATTTAATGCATTTAGTCAGATTGCTGTATAAAATTGTACGAGTCAAGACTGAATATTTTGAAATCACGTAAAGTTAGTGTTGAATAAGATCACAATTCAAAAATGCTGAATAATGCAAAAAATACTAAACAGAGTCTGAAAACTTTGTGATTTGTTTTAGCTCCATTCACCAAAAAGTATGCTATGATTTATTTAAGAAAGCTTCAAAAATCCAATTCCCTTTAAGTAAATGTCACAAACAAAATGAATGACTGGCCATTAAGCAAGGTCATAGGAATAAACATTGCATCTCATACACAAATGTGGAATACGTAATACAGAGATAAGCATTATATATACCAAATTAACGCTGCACACCCGCTTCCTTGACTGTATTCAATCTTTACACAATAATCCACAAATAAACAAAATAGAAGCTGCACACGCAACTTTGTTCTGTCAACATAAGCACTGAGCTGAGCAGGAAGAGAGATGAGGAGGATGGAAGGAAAAAAAAAATCAAAGAGAGGCCTACAGTCCTAACGTCTATCAGTAACACAGTAGCACACGCCGCTATATTCAAACCAGATGCTGGGCTACAAGAACAGCGAAAAAGAAGGATGGAATGGGGAGAGAGGTCCGGCTAGTGAGAGGAGAAAGGCACTCTGGGAGAAATGTGGTCTGAGTTAAGCAACATGAGGAAACGGTAGCTTTGGAGTTGTCAGGTCAGATCAGAGCCTGTAGACGTTGAGTGCTTGTGTGTGAGCGTGTTATGGAGATTTCCAGATTGGATTTTTTTTTTCCTGATTCATTTAATCTACTAAAAAAATATCTTAAAGAAAAATACTCTCAAACTGTGAGCGATTAATGGGTGTATCAAGAAGGTTTTGGAGGTGCTTACTCGTGAAATTAAAGGTGGGCAATTAAAATACAGCACAGATGGATGGTGGCAAATGTGGCATCTTGCCATGCGATTAAACTTCATGCTTGATGGCAACTTGTTGAAGCAAACGCTGTGCATTTAGTGCCTAACAACATTAGAGTAGAATACCTAAACAGGCTGATGATTAGTAGATGGATCATTGGAGAACTGGGGGTGTGTCCATGACAGAGAAACTGTATACAGATATAACACGGAGAGCCCATACATCACAATCTCTTGTAAAAACTAAAGTGGACTAGAGTCAGTCGAGGTGCAGTTGTGTGAGAGCTTATGGGGACCCCTCTAGGGTCATGGAACAGCTTTTGAGACAAAACAGCCCTCGCTCTGATCTCTTGGAATGCAGAACTGTACTTGATATTATGAACACCCCTCCAGTATCAATAAAATATGGTATCAAAGTACATATCAAAGATTTGCTTGGATTTAATAGGGGTCATATACAGGCTGGACTGCTGTGTGTCATCCATGTCTCCCCTTTGCCTCATTGGATGAGACAAGAGGGATTGTCACACCATATGATGAGTGCACTGTGATCTTTGACTCTTACTCAAGTTTTACAGTAACCCCTCTCTTGCTCCATCTTACTGTCGCGCTCATAAGCCAAGATAGACCCGTAACTGTATCGTGGTAACTTAAAACGGATGGAGCGATTTACGAAGCCATAATTCACTATTCATAAACCTGCTACTTGGTGGATAAAATTCTGTCTGTCGCTCTGCAGTTCATGGTGACTGGAGAAAATTGATCTGTGAGAACCACTGGCTGCTTCATGTGCCATGAGTCACATTGATCCCTGACCAAACTAAATAAATAGCGATCCAGAAATGATCAAAAAGCATGGTTTATAACATTCGCAGATCAAATAGGCTGGAGAGGGCTGAGCCTCTTGCTCCAACCTCAGTCTGATTTACTGGCAACGTGCATGTATAAAATTCTTTTAATGTAACTAGAGACCGCTCATTGCAAGGATTGTCTCCTGCACTTTTCTCCTTTTACAAAGATATTTCTGAAGCCATGACGCCAGATATGGCAAAGGAGATGACCAGGTCACTCTGCACTATCTTCTTTTATCTCTCTATCTCTCTCTCTTTATAGAGAAAGATTATTCTGCCAGACATCTTGACCCCTATAGGTTCTGCTACTCCAAGCTTGAATAAAGCCCTTTGAAAAGGAAATATTTTACATTAATGGACAGCCATCCAACAAGTTGCTTCAAAGCTACCTCCCCAATCACTTGGTGTCCCATGGAGAGCTCACACCAACGTCAGCTCCATCTCCTCTTTGATTTCCTCCATCATCTTCATCATTAGAAATCGACACACAGGCAGGAATACAGGCAAGCAGTAAGCCAGGCAGGCAGGACCGTCAAATGCATAGATGCACAAGAGAAGCTTTTCAAGTGTAGAGCGGCTGACCTTCCAGGAGAGCGAGGGCAGCTCCTTAACACACAGTCTGAGACTTGACGCTCAGGATCCTACAGAGTGCTGTGTATACGTGACACAGCATGGCTACCGCCTTGTAGACACCACATCAGACTGGCATGTCCAAACTGATGTGCGTAGAGTCCACAGTGGGACCACTTTGCTCTCCAGCATCATATCATGGATGTCCAGCCCTGCCGTCATGCAGCTTAAAACAAGCAACGTCAAACATTGCCTCTGGACAGACTCTGCATGCAGAATCACATTCTATGTCCCTCCATTCAATCTGAATTAAATCTCAGTACTGAGGCCACTGTATATACTAGATAGTACAAGGGCACATCAAATGTGCCTAACATGTAATGTGCATGAGACATGAATCTAAGCAGGAGTCAACAACAAATGTGGATAGAGCATCAAAGAAGAAAAAGACAAACAGCAAATTATCCTAATCTATGTTATGTTATTCTCAATGAAGTGCTAAAAGCTGTGGCTGCCAACCTATGTGCACTGCACCTTTTATCACTGACATTCTGCACATACTGTGTGCATTGTATACTTTTTTGTGTGTGAAGAGGTTCGTAGATTCTGAGTCATGATAAGCATAGTTTTTTTTCCATTTTCCCTTTTTTTTACCTTTTGAGAGCGGGCGTTTTACATCCTGCTGTGCAACTCGTGATGCCATTTAAAATGAGCTGTAGACTATCGCAGGTGAAGGCTGCCTGCCTGAAGTGAGACTGTACACATTTTGTTCATCTGTCTTTGTCAGTATGTGTGTGTCGGTATATGTGTGTGCGTGTGTGTGTGTGTGTTAGCAGGTTTCAAGTCATTGTGGATGGGTTTTGACAACTGACATGCTGCACTGCAGAAAGCTGGAGTGAGATGACTGACTAATTCAGGCTACGTTGATAACTGAGACGTAGGAGAAGGAGATTCAGGCCTTCACTCTGTCAGCTGGAGACATACTGTGTTACCCGTTATCCTGTCAGGGCAGACAACAAGACATAACTAGCAGGATAGAGAAGGAGGAATTTGTAAATCATCAAATCTGCTTGTCATAGTTGGTCAAAACTGACAGCCTGAGGTGGAAAACAGCTAGTTTATATGATTATTTATACACTTTAATTAGCCATGACAAGATCTCATTACAGCTCTTTGGTTACAGTTCATTACAAGCTGCATTGGAATGATTTTGGGAAATTACTTCCCCCAAACCATGTATCTATTTTGTAGGAAAAAATAATACAGGTTCTTAATTATCCATGGCATATAATTAATTTATTGAATATATATACATAGCTGATTCTTTCTCTTTATTATGTGAACTTTTTTCTCAAATATGTCATTGTTGGTGCACTTTAATTGAACACTAAATTCAGTCAAAACTGATCATCAAGAAAGATGCAACAAGAAAGAAAATAAAAATTTAAGTCAAATATTGAGGCAAAGGCCCTTTACTGAAAAAATAATTATTGCTTTTGAGAGTGGCATAAATCGGTGGTGTAATTATCAGCTTCTAGGGCTGCCTCTAATCTCATAACAGACATAATAAAACTACTTCAAAAATCTTAAGACCAAGGGGACAATACTAGTAAATCATTAAGAGGGCAAATTAAACAATTATTGACTAAAAGATCACAACCATCATTTATGGATAATAACTGTAGATTCCACTGAAATTAATAAGGTATTTGCAAAGTATAAACAACTTTTCATATAATACACTATACTTGGATTTGCAGGCCAAAATAAAGTTTCTGGAAAAATAAAGTAATTATTGCTGACAGGTCCAAAGATCAGCTTGAGATAGAACTTGAAAAGGAAGAAATTTGAATGGCAATTGGCTGCATGAAATCAGAAAAAAATAGCAGAAGTAGAAAAAGTTCTAAGCACTAGTAAAGTTGTTTTATTAAATATTATTAATAATAATAATAAAAAACAACATGTATCCCTTTTTTGATCCTTACATAACCGATTTTGATCTGCAGGGATCAAAACAGGCTTATTTTGGGATGTCAAAATAATATTGGAATATTATTCATAGTCTCGGGGAGACTTCCATTATGTCCGTCCTATCATTAGATGCCAAAAAGCTTTTTTAAGAGGGTGGCTGCATATTCTTAATATGCCAAATTGGTTTGGATGAAGGTTAACTGAGCTTTTGCAATATTACTGCATTCCCAATTTTAAACTACAACAATAATAACAGTCAGACAAACAAAACATAGAGTCTTGTTGTATGCTGATGACATAATTTTATTTCACACTTAGTAAAGCTACCTCTGGCTTAATAAAGTTAATTGATATTTTGCATTATTTCTGGATATGCACTGCTCTGAAAAAGCTAATATCAGCTTTTGACACATTTCTTTTTCTGGTTATCTATGCTGCTAATATTATGACATTTATCCATTGTTTTGGGCGTAGTCTGAACTGAGTGTTTCTCCATAACACAGCATAATACATATTAATACCATCGTTATTAAGTTCTGACATCTGACATACTAAACACTTGGGTGTTTAGTATGTCCCCCCGTTATTTCCTGTTTGACTACTGTAAAACAAAGGTGTCTGTGCCAAAAAATCTTTTAAAAAAAAGAAGATGTAGAAACTGATAGAACAGCAGAACACTGAAAATCGGAGTGTGCTCACATTCATTGTTGGTAAGTACTAGACAGATTGTACATGACTGGTTAGACTGAACATGTGTTTCCCCCATAAAATTACGTCAATATAAAAGCAGCATTCCACATTTATGCACTAAATGTACCGAGTTAAAGGGGACATTATTATGCGGTATTTGGGAACACAGGAGAGTAAAATTCTTAGGAAGATGTATTTTCGTATTTCAATGGATCCTAAGTTTGTTATATTAGTGGAAGTAATAATGATATATCTTTGTTTTCTGCATACCAAAAGAATGAATGCACTGCTTTGGAAAAATACTTACAGGCCAAGTTTTAAAACAATGGCAGATGTCATCAAGTCATCCATTAGAAATAAAAAAAAAAAAAAATACACAAAAATAGGACATGTATGCAGACCTGATATGTGATTAAAACGTTTTGAGAGAGAGAATAAAAAAAAGCTACAATATAGAAAAAAGATTCCTGTTTACTCGCATGTAAGCATGTAAAGCACTTGTCTGGATACTCAACAGTTGAAAATATAGAGAGGGAATGGTCTGATTATTATTGAAGTTGTAAGGCTATACTATTACAAAAAGTAGTAATATTCAGGCTTAAACATGATCATTTCAGGTGTTTTGAGTGTGCTTAAGAAGTTTATGTGGGCTTCCAGTCTCTCGAAGAAATGATTTTGAAATATGGCTGTAGGTAAAACACTGAATGATTTAGGCCCAAATACATTTCTGATCTTCTGCTAGGCTATGAACCACCCAGAGCTTTCAGGTCATCTGGGACAGGTCTGCTTTATATTTCCAGAGTCAAAACTAAACATGAGAAGCAGCCATCAGTTTTTATGCTCCACATATCTGGAACAAACTTCCAGAAAAATGCAGGTCTACTGCAACTCTCAGTTGTTTTAAATCATTGCTGAAGAGTTGTTTTTTTTGCCGCTGGCTCTTTTTAAATCAAATGAGACTTTTGATTAATATTTCATACTGCACTATAACTTTCATTTTAGCTTATTTCTATGTCCAAAAGTTTTGCATTGTATTTAAATGTGTTTTTATAAAATCTTGTGTTGCTTTCACATTCCTTTTATGTTTCATGTAAGCACTTTGAATTACCTATCATTTAGGCCACTAAGTGTAGCACCAGGTGCTTTCTGCTATTATGAGTCAGCATAGTCATAATGAATCAGTCCAATGGATGTGGCAATCTTCCCTCCTCATTTATCTGAAAGCTGTATAACTATTGGTACACTACAAATCATCTGCAGCTGGATTTAGCATCTCTATAAAACTGCTACCGCATCTAAGTACACCTCCTATTGCCACAGGGTAGAGGAAGGTAGAGATGGGAAATATGGTTGAAACTGATTTTTAGTGGAATAAACTTCCTTCCACCTTCAAAATCTGAAACTTCAAATGAAGCTTCAGATTTTTTGCAGTTGGCTGGAAATAATTAATTTGAAAAACAGACCTTTATTTGGTAATTTTTTTCATAATTTAACCATATTGTCACAATATAACTCCAAAAGTACTGCGCAGAAGCTGCCCATTCCTCCTAATACTTAGTATTGCTTAAATGCAGAGATAGAATTGCACAACTGTATGTGTCACGAATAAAGTACATTTGTCTTTCCCAAGCAGTGAGCTAAACTAAATCAACCAAACTATATAAAAAAAAAAAAGTCTTGGGCCATCTTTGGGAGGATAGATTTCTTTCCAAGTTGGCTGGAACTGTGTCAACCTGCTGTCTTAATTAATTTATACAACCAAGGTACCAATAAGATGAAGAAGGTGTGAAAAAGAAACAAGTGAACCACAAACATATGTCACATGTAAGAAGAGCAACTGCATGGAGACAACAGATAGCCAAGAACAGCACACTGGGTGGTGGAGACCCAGACTGTGCAAAGCTTTGACTGTAGCCCTGCACACACTGCAGTGATCAAAGCTCAATGTGGCACATCTTTTTGTTAAAAATGAACAAGAACTAAGAGAACACACCAGTTTTGTTTGTGCAATATTGCTGGATTAGGGATGACAAAGCCAAAAGAGAATTACCTATTACAGTTTTTCAATTTGAGGGGTCTTGAAAATATAATTAAATGAGAATAGATGTATTCATAAGTCCAAAAGGAATCAAACCAGAAAATGTGATACACAAAATCTTGGTTTACTTTTTGCCTATGATATAGATTGATGTAGATTTAAAATCTCCAATCTCCAAAAAGTTTCAAAATGAAAGTGTTACAGGAAAACTTTTTAACTGGCCACTAGTTGGTAAACTACATAACTACTGTATGAAAGGGCCGCAAGTAGAAACAGCTTCATTTAAGAGGTCAGTAAACTATTGGGAATCATTGACCTATTACGATGTAATCGAACATTTCTTTTTTTGTTGTTTTTTTGTGAAAACAAACTTTTATTAAGTCTTGCTGTTTTATTAAGTTAGTCACTTTTACACTCTCCATATCTCTTACTAAAATTGGGGTTTCTGATGTTCACTGATGAGCTGAATATAAACAATGAAGATTCACTTTTATCCTTCTCCATCTTCATTAGTCTTGAATTACTTGTGCCAGCAGCAGAAACAGAAGATAATTTGTAAATTGTTTCAAATGGTTGTCTGGGGTCAGATTTACTTAACATGCCCTGCCATGTAGACAGAATTAATATTTTTGCAAAATGATAAAGCATTACTTATTTTTCCCACTAATGCTCCCACATCTGCTCCATTCCTCTCCTCCTTCTTTCATTTTTTCCTCTCTACTCTTTCCCTTCTCCATCATCACCCCTCCTACTGGGGTTACTCTCCAAGTGTTGGGTGCATTGCGCAGCCCACGTAGCACGGAGCGGTGTGGGCTTCAGCCCTGCCAGTGAAAACACAAGAGTGTAACAGGATAATGAGAGAGGGAGAGAGGACCTCTGTGTTCTCTATGTCTCAGCATTTTCCAATCCCTCGCCCGGCCTCAATCCTCGCCTTGCCCTTAACCCACGGTATCTGGAGACGCTACACAAGTGAGCATTTCAAAAAGAAAATTAAAATACCAGAGAAAGCTGAAATGAAATCTGTGATTACTGTATATCTAAAAAGATACATATGAAAGAAATGTCTAAAACCCTCCTCTCTATTACACGCCCTCTCCATACCTAAGCAATGAACGCTGATCACCGTGCTGTCATCACTCTCTTATGCACCCTGACCTCTGGTTCGCCTATCATGCCCTCCCAGAGGACTCCAATCGATGCCTGACACATGACACTTAACACACACATACACACAACCTGTGACAGACAGTAAGGTTTGGAATTGATGGTGTTTCTGATCTAGCTGGGACAGAGGCTATTTACTGGCTGAGCAGCTCACGTCCCGTTGGTGAGTCTTGGCAGGCTAACTGGGAGTTTCTCTCATGTCTCTTGGGTCCTTTGAGATGTTGGAACACACAAGTATACACACAAAAGCACATGTGTACACATGGATGTAAATACACACACATACTTGCACACACTAAATACAAACGTTCAGTATTCATAATTCAACTGGCTAACTTTATTTCCCAGGAGCTCTTTCTGTCAAGAGTTTAGTCATTTGAATCCACTTAAATGGAGAGCAGATCTTTCAGTGTCCTCTGGAATAACACAATGAGCATTGAACTGAGGTCATGTATCAGTTAACAGTTGGCTGCATAATTTATGTAAAGTTAAAAATCTCTGGTGTCAGACACAGTTCATGCATAGACCATAGCTCATATATTGACTGCATTACAACCAGGAAAAGGTAATAGACCGTAATAATGTCACCCACTCAACAATGTGCCATCTAATCTACCCTCAGCTGCTCTCACTGCAACCAGAAAGATTCATCTCTGGACCAGTGGTTTTAATAGTGTGAGCGGGGGGAAAGCGCATGAAAAAAAGGAAAAAGAGAAAGATTTGGCTCATGACACCTGTATCTTATTATGAACTTCACTCCAGCTCTATAATACTTAATACATGCACCTTAATGAAGCTTCTATTCATTTTTTCTAATGGCAACAGGTAAGCATTGATTCAATTATCTGTTCATTGCTCAGGCTGTAGTTTGTCTTGTACTAGACTGCATTATATTCTTTTATTATTATCTTTATTATGTGTGGTCTAGAACTGACAATGTGTAATGAGAAAGAGCATTGGTTGTGTAGTAATTGTAATTGTATGTTCATTGCCTTCTGTAAACTTTAGTATACATATTATTAAAGACTTAATAGAAAAGTATTTCTAAAAAGTACCTTTTATGGTATAATATATTTAATATTATATCATAATACTGTCACTGCCTTACCTTTACACTAAGATATAGTTCCTGTAATTCCACTAACCAAAGCCATATAATCCAAAACCAAGTTTTCCCAATTTGCGTCAATTAACCTTGGCAAAATCAACTATGTGATTACACCCATGTACTCATAAAACTGTAAAATCTAGGAGCAATTGGTTTCTGGCTGGCACATGGGCTCAATAAAAGCTACTCAGGGTTTGATCACTATCAAGAGAATTTAAGTTAGAGCAAGAGTGAATTAACACATTATAGGTTGTTTTGGTTCAATAATATAATGATAAAATATTTTAAAATTCAGTAGAAAAAAGAAACACTGCAGGTCCTCTGGCATACTTGAGTGATGTACAGTGGACACTTTCTGCTGATTGTAACAAGTTGTGTATGCACATGCGTGTTTTTTGTATGTGTGTATTGGTGTGTGTGTGTGTGTGTGTGTGTGTGTGTGTGTGTGTGTGTGTGTGTGCGCGCGCATGTTTGTGTTCTGCATGTCTTGTGGGCTCGTGAGCATTTTGCAGGCGCGTGCTAGTGTGCGAGAGGCGCTCCCCGCCGTGTCGGCCGCGCCACCATGCCATCTGGAGAGGAAATCGAGTGTGAAGTACAGTATAGTTTGGGACCAAGCTCCGTGGCAGCGGCTCAGCAGTTAGTTCATTAGTTCCAAACTTCCAGGGATTAGGAGAGAATCTCTACGGCAGGGAGGCAGGGGGGAGTCAGGGAGGATGGAGGGACCCATGTGGGGAAAAGAGAGAGAGGGAAAAACCAGTAGGGATACTGGACCATAGGGCAATAAGAGACAGAGAAAGAACATGTGAGAGAGAGAGATAAACAATCTTAACCCCGAGGACCCTGGAGAGGGGAGAGGAGCGAGAGAGGAGAGAGAGACAATGAAAGAACAAGACGGCGAGGGAGAGATGAGGAGAGAGGACAGGTGTAGCCGTCAGTTCCGCTCCGGGGTTTCAACCTGCCCTCCCTCTTCCTCCACCCCACTGATCATACAGATATGATGATATGTGTAAGAGTGTTAGAGCAGTCAGCCTTGTCTTCCCTCCCCTCTCTCCTCCTCTTTCTCTCCCCTATGGGTCCGTGGTGACAGTTAGCAAGCTCTGGGTGGCTCCTACCCTTTACTCCCCTCTCTCATCTCCTTGCTTCTTAAGCAGCCAGCATTACTGCCAAGATGCAGGAGCAGACATTTTTTGGAGTCAAAGTGGCAGGCAATTAAAGCAGGCGCTTGTGGATTTCAATTTTCATGGGGAGGGGGCATGCTGACCTTCTTAGCGTACCTTTTTGTCATGAATATCCTTCCCTGTTTTAAAGGTGAAGGTGACAGATCATGAAAAGAATACATTAATGAACACATAATAATAGGTGGATATTTAGGCTGTAGCCCCATTTAAGGCCTACTCATGCATACCCGCTAACTAACCTTACATTTCACCTGACCCATTGTTACCTTCACCAAAACAGTGGCTGAGAATGGCATTTAGCAAGCTCGCCCCTTCTCTCTTTCTCTCTGTCTCTCTCTGCACCAGACATGCATTACAAGACCACTGTTGAGGCCTGGCATTTCTTAGTAAGTACGGTTGTGGCTGTGTGGTTGTCATGGTGAATATAAATGCAGCTAAAGTATACATTGTGGAAACTGTGATTATCTACCCATTTACAATGGGGGGGGGGGGGGGTGTTTACAAAGCCACATATTATTATTTGCACCATTACAATTTTGAAGTAAAGCTGGGAATTTCATAAAAAACTACAGATCTAAATATTTAAAATAATGAAATGCCAATTAAAGTGTCCTCAGCTCCTGAGTTGAAATATTGACTCCAATTCTTCCCATAACATAAAGTAACTATTGGTTAAATGTTATCAGCTCAACAAAAATATCAACTTCCTGGAGTAATAAAAAATACAATGAGGGAGAAGAAAACTTAAACTCTTTGAAATAGATTATTGCCGTAAACAGATGGGGAAAAAAACATCTAAAAGAACAGCTTGAAGAGTAAAATAATACCAATGTTTTACTGCTCTGTCTGATGTTGTGCTTGACAGCAGTCAGAAATGTGCTCTGTGGCTACGCTCCATTTAGCCATGCAGGCATACCGCTTGTTACACAGCAGCAGCGGCGGGGAAACCCACTTAAATAAGAGAGCAGGCAATGTTTGAAGCGACAGGTCTGATGCTGAATTTCTATCAGCTGATAATCAAGCAGAGGCAGGTGGTAAGCTGCCATAAACCTTAACATCTTTTAACATCTTGTTAGTGTCGGCAAAAGACACTTTAGTACCTTTTACATTTGGACTGTTTTTCATTAGTCTGCATTATTTATGATTGTGTATGTGCCCCATACAGCCATCAGGTCAGAATAAGAGGAATGCCGTTTTGCGTTCCACATTCACACAGAGTGGAAATCATGACACAGTGTACTGACACACTTAGAGCACACATTAACTCACTCAAGCAAGACCAGAAATTAAACCACTGGTGGTCAGCAAAAAAATTTTCAAAGGTTTTAAGTTTCTCTTTAATAAGTATATTATTAAAGAGCAATAAGTGGCTGTTTCCATCATATGGTTACACACTTGACTGGATGTGCTGCGAGTGATTAAAAATTCAAGTAAAAACAGGAGGTAAGAGAATCAGAAGCATAAAAACATGTCAAGTAAGGAGGCTGTTGCATTTCTGGGCTTTTGTCATGTTGTGATGCTGAACAGAAAGCTCCTCTGAAGTCACCGTATGCATCTCTTAATTCTTTCCTGCTGTCATTACAGCGTTTTCATTATCTGAAATGTTACTGAAAATGGAACTAAGTTGTTGTGACACTCCTTTCTGCGTGTGATCAAACCCAGCTGAAGATTTTTACACCTTCTTATAAATTTAATTCCCACATTTTGCGTCTCTAAATTGAAACGGCTTAAAAACACATATTGCGTGACTCCAAACAAAAACAATTTTTTGTAACACATTTTTTTCTATTTTACTCGTACAAAACCAAGATGTAGCTCTTTAGAAAATATGGACAAATGCAATTTGAGCGTTCAGATATATCAAAGTAAGAAAACTGACAAAGTGAAAAATCATTATGACAAATTGATTTCAAAACATGGAAATTATTATCAAAAACAAACATCTTCACAGTATTTCTGACAGCGCACACAAACTGAAGCACACTTGGATTTTCTTCTATGCTTGTAGGGACCCTTCTGACACACCACATTCCCCAGCCCCTTAATTTAAATGTCTAAACTTCCACTAATACCCTAAACTATATTGGGTATTCTTACCATAAAACAAAACTTTAACCCTAAAACAGCTCACTGCAGGTCTGTCCCAACACGAGGACCAGCTAATACTCAAAATGGACCTCATAAAGATAGACATTCAAGCCACACACACACACAACACACAAATACAAACCAGAAGCACTGTTTATCCAACAGGAAGAAAATATCTTAAGGGAAGGTATAAGTACACAACAACCCCCATGGATTTCCAATTGCCACAGTGGAAAAAGAAGCTGGGAGTGTGGGAAATGAAGAAAGTGTGCCAGTAGGACAGGAGCATTTTGTTATTGAGTAAATAACAAATTTTTTATATTACACAGTATGACCTAGCGAACACATAATAGGTTACAGGATTTCTGCACACTGTGCTAGACTCTTTTAAAGCTAACGTGGACCTACAGTGTAAAAAAATAAATAAATACGATAATCTATCCTAATATCATGATTTGTGCTGTGTAGTGTTGATCAGAGAAGGGAAAAGTAAGGCTTACTAGTAAAGGCTTATTAGGCAGGGAATTATTAGAATACAATAGGTTTTTTTTTTTTTTTTTTGAGAATTCAGTTAGTGGAAGAACAGCGTCAAGCTTGTTGGGGGACAGTATTGTGCATGTTAGGGGAAAAGAGCCGACCTGTAGCTAATGTCATTTTCCCCTTTACTTTCAACAATACATACTAGAGCTTAATTATTTCTTTGTTTGCGGAGTACAAATTACCATATCACTTTTGGAATTAAATCATATTTAAAAATTCACAATCACTTCCAGCAAATACAGGACTAATGTCTGTTTTATGTGAAATGTGTGGGTTGGTGTAAGGAAATAGGTGGGTTGAAGCAAGAGACTTTTGTTGAAATAAAGATAGAGACATGGACCTGTCACATGCTGACAGCTCAAGACTCTGAATTCTTCTCAAGCCTGAATGGCCGCATTCCTCTCCACATTTCCTCCCTAAAAAACATAATAAAGACAGAAGCTCTGACATCCACCAACTCCATCGCAGGGTCACAGTTTTAACCTGTCACTCACACAGACCGTCATCTTATTGTCTTTGTCTGCTACAGGAACAGCCTCCAGCCATATCAATCATCTTTATTATCATGACTTAAAAACCTTTGTTAGTTAACTTTTTTTACCCGGGCCCCTTCTTTATCCCGCTCTCCAATCACAATTTCATGGGCAGTTCAGCAGGGCCAATGGGGAGGTCGTGTGGGCGGGAGGAGAATGCTTTTAACCTGCTGCATCTGGTGCTTTCCCGCTGTTCGCCCAGTGGGACGTGGTCACCTTGTTTTAAAGGACTCTGATAGGGGGCCACCGCTGCCTTTATACCATCATAATAGGGTGAAATGTGCTTGTTTTAAACATCTCACTTAGGTAGTTTTCCTTTCAGTGATTAAGACCAAGCACCTGTCTGAAGGAGGGAGACAGAATTCAAATCATTCAGGATCATGCCGCTGTGCATGTATGTTTGTGTGTTCCTTTTTGACCTGTTCATACAGAGCTACATTTCATTCACACATGTGCATCTCTGTATTACACACACACAGAGTATATACCTACATACCTTTTTGCTGAGGGCTACACCATCTTCACAGTCCAAGACAGCACAGTCGACATCCAGCGAAGCCAGTTTCCTCAATTTTCGCTCATCATTGCCAGGGCAGTAGAGAACTGCCCTGCGGGGTATGTAGCGCAGCGAGGTGCCTGCAGAGTGATGGTGATGACGCCATCCCCCGGTATACGAGTGCCAGGCTGCGGGCAGGAGCCAACCGCTCTCCCTGTCAACACAAACATATACAAACATAAGCACACAGAGGCACACAAACACATACATGCCTGCACAAATACATGTCTTTGTCGCATACATTACTTATGAGCTCACACAGTATCACAGGGCTAAGGGCAATGAATAATTTAAGGTTGTTGCTGCATTTATCTTCATAATATCTACATTGTTTTGTATCATACATGAAGATGCAGGAAGAGGCACACTTCATCCAGACTACAGTGAAAGTCTGGAAATGTTTCATTTGGGAGCTCTGTTTGCCCTTCTGCTGTTCATTGAAAGGGATGAGAGACGATGACCTGTGCTTTTAGCTTTCTTTGTTGAGAACAAACTCACCCAAACACAGAGCCACTCATATGCTAATGCTGCCACACTGCTGAGTATCCGGGCAGAGCAGAAAATGAATGAGTAGGGGCGTCAGCTGCAGTTAGAGCTGAGTCATGAAAAAATGTAAGCTGGAGAAAACATGCTGTAGTTTTAATTATAAAAAAACAGCTACTATGAAGGTGGAAAACTTTCATTATTGGAAACCCTACTCTTTCAGTTACAGCGCATAATGACAAAATGGATACATAAAAAGGTGTAAATAATGAGCAACATATTGCAAAATGTCATTTTCAACATCAATTATATTTATTGAAAATAAATACAAAATAATAACATCAAACTGAAAATGCAATGTTAAACTTGTTTATGTAACTGATATATTGATCATGGTTTTTAATTACAAGCTAGCAACCTCCCTTCCCATGTGGCTTGATACATATTCACATATTGATGCATGATTATAATAATCATGTAACTGCAATGTAAACAAAATGACTGTAAACAAATAGAATGTCCCTCTATCGCCAGTGTAAAGGAGCTTGTCAGGAATTTTGCTGCACCTCACCTACAGTATATAAATGGCTTTACAATGTTGCCACTCATTCACACACACACGCTGATAGCAGCAAGCAACCATACCAGGTGCTGGTCTAACCATCAGGAGCAATTCAAGGTTCAGTGTTTTGCCCAAGGACACTTCCACATGAGAACAGAAGGAGCCACGCAATCGCCAACCCTGTGATTAGTGGATGACCCGTTCCAGTTCCCGAGCCACATCTCCTCAATACAAAACTCAATGTTATTTGGCAATTCACAACCATAAAGTGCCTGGACTACATCAGGTCGTAACATCTTTCATAAAAAGGTCTTTAACAAATCTCAAAATATTTTACACCAAGATGTAATTCCAAAAAAACACTTTGTCCAAATATTTTACTATATTGTGCAAAGCAAAAAAAACAAAAAACCCTATGATGAATAACTCTGCAAGCTTTTCTTATATACATGCAGTGTAAATGTCTGAAGTGGAGAAGTGAAACACATCAGTGTTCACTTTGAGAGCTCCTCTAAAAATGTTCTACAGTCTCTTAGCTCTTCTGAGGATTCATCTTACAAGTTTGGCAAAGACATGTAACAAACAATTTTTTGGCAGCTACTTTATTTTTAGAAGCATTTAATTTTTCATGTGGCGCCAAGTGAGCATGCTGCAGGAGAAAAAAAAAATGGGAGCAAAAACACACGTCGTGTTATTCGTGTTTTACAGCTTGACGACATAAATGATTTACGCAGAAAGCCGCGCGGTGAAATGCCACGTTTACAAATTGTTGACATGCTCGCCGCCGCATCTCCCTACTCGGTGTGGCGCACGTTCAGATGTGTCAAGGGTTCGCAGGCAAAGTCAGAAACACATGCAGTGATACTGACTTGTGTTCCCCCCCTACTGTCCACACACACACACACACACATATACACACAGATAATCACACACACGTCTTAATAACTTGTTCTGTCAATCTGGCCTCTGAAACAATTGGCCCTAATGAATAGCTCAATGTTGAGGATCAGATATATCTAATTACAGCTTTTCCAACCACTAATTCTTGCTGGGTATCAAAAGGCCTTCGAGGGATTATATTGGAAGATAGTGTCCTTAGACAAAAGACAGTAAGACAAAGAAAGGAAGGAGGGGGGGGTAATGTGGGGGGTATATCTTCTGGTAGAAAAAAAGGTTGAATTATTTTCTTTTCTTGTCTTATGCTCTCTCAAGGAGCTAAAGTCACTCCACTTAATCCTGTCAACTACGCTTCCACATGCCCTCCAGTCCCAATCAGGTCTAATCTGCACTGAGATGTTGCTGCTGTAGCGGGTAGTTAACCACCAATTGAGGTTGCTCCCTGAATTTTAGTGCTTGCAGGTAGATAACCTCTTTGGACTGGGAAAAGTACTCACAGAAAAAGGGGGAGAAAATATGGCAAATATGGAAGCAGGCACAGAGCTCTGCCATGCAAATTGCAGGACAAGTAAAAAAAACAAAAAAAAAGGATTTCAGGGACAGAAAGCTACAGGGCCCAATTTGACGGCGGAAGAGCGGAAAGGAAGGCAAACAGCAAATTAGAAAGGAAAATAGTGGGTGAGAGGACGGAGGTGGGAGTGCTAAGTGGTAAGGGGGCAAAAGGGAGCTGTTGAGACCTAAATGAAATCAGTCTATTCTGTGCATAGTGCTCAGGGGGGATATATTAAAAAAAGTGCAATTGAGAGCGCTTACTTAGAAGGCAAATATATTATAATAAGTGAGCACAAAAAAAAGATGGTGGCTGTAATTTAAGAATAGGTTTCATTAAAAAGGAAGGAAATTGAAGGAGTAGAGGTGCCTTGATGTTGGCAAGAGACAAGACAGAGGAAAAAGAAGAGGTCAATCATAGAGCAAAAATCAGCATATCTCTACATTAATTTAATCATTCCTTTCACAGCCCTGTGGAGGCTTCATTTTACAGTAAACTGGCAACTAAAGACTTTTTCAGACACGCAATACCTAATATTGTTGGCTCCAATCTATCTCTTAATGTCTTTTTTTTTTTTGCAACTCTGGCATCAATGTCTTTTATGTTAATGTTCCTTATAGTCTTATTCAGACATGACAGCACATTTATGTTAAGAGCTGTTCAATATCTGGCACCTGGTGCAAAAAGGGAGCAGAAAGAGAAGGCAACTGTGAGTTAATGGATAAACGTGGGGGGGGGGGGGTTTGTTCTTTCCAGGCTGACTCACTGATGATTCAGCCTCGGCCATAAGGGACAATCGCCACCACTACTCACGCTGACACATTTTTGAGCTGATTTCATCATTTAATGGTGTTGTGTTTTAATTGCTGCCAGTTGTATAAAATCCAACAGTGTGCTGAATGACAAGATGTTACGTTAGGACCTGTTAGCATTGGTCTGATAAGTACACTGCGGGGTAGTGTTTTTTGGCCTGATCGCACCATGAGTGGAAAAGTTTTTATTGACTGATCTTATACGAAAAGACTCCTCAGCAGCTTTAAATGGTCTCTTTCACTGTTTTTTGTGTTATAAAACTGATTTATCTTCAAAGTGAATAACAGATTATGATTGATAATACATACACGGTGATCTTTGAAGACTAAACTCTTTCACTGTACATGTTACTGCTCTGTCTTCTGATAATAAAAAATATTCCCATTTTAGATGAAAAGATTACTAGTACAGTAGGCAAGAGAACAGGATACAGCTGATACAGGTGGATATAAATATTAAAGATAAAAGCTCATTTAAAAAAGCCGATATTGGAACTGTCACCATAGAACCACAATGTCTGTGCTGCTTACTGATGGATTCCAGTGTAGCAAAATGCTTAGAAGCATGTAAAATCTCACATTTGTGTGATTGTGTGGAAATGAAAGACCAATTTAATAATATGCTAAGTAGGAATGAATACTAATGATCATATGAATAATTTCCATTATTTTTATAACTTAAACCAACAATATGCTGGAACAATGACCAAATTTAACAAAAATATATGCTGTTCAACACAGCAACAAGTTATCAAATTAACTTGCACTTTTTTCCATTTGTTTGCTTTTGGTTTGTTGAATCTGGTGCCGTTTCAGTATTAGCATTTTAAAAAGTGAATGAAATATTGAAACTGTTGGCTAATATGAAACAATTCAATATTCTCATAAAAACCCAAAAGGAGCTGTTCATAACAGCAGGAAGTCATAAACATCACTGACAGATTTGAGCGACCAATGCATACCTAGGCATCATCCATGCACTACATGCAATCTGGATTATTTTTTAACACCATCTCACATCTGGTCAACATTTTCTCATTATTGGATCACTATATACTTGTGTTCTATATATTTAAACAGTCCCCAAAGTACCATATGCACCTACATTAGCATTCGCTTTACCTCTCCACACTTTTTCTTTCTTTTTTTACATGAAAGGTTATGATAACATAGGGCTGTGTGGCTATATTAGCAGCTGTAAAGTGGTGGGCCCTGGCCGCAGTGACTACATTTACTGGTCTGAGATCAGAGGTAACTGTGTGTTTGTGGGTTTATATGGTGCTGGATGGGGCTGGTTCTCATTAGCGGAGAGGCAGCAGCAGACCCAGGCCTAGTGGCACTATGAAAGGGGGGAGAAAGAGGGGAGGTGGAATGTGGTGAGACGGTGGTGAGCTTTGTATTAGACTAGACATTTGTTTTCCAGACCCCAACAGTACAGTATGTCATATAGTAAATGACTGGGCCTGCTGGCTGACAAATAACTACCTTCCCCAGCCAAAAAAACATTGTTTTTATAAACTTCCAGGCTCCTCTGTGTTGCTCTTTTCCGTGCTGGCTGAGCTGTATTTTACATGTAGATTTCTGTCTGTCTTCCCTCGAACACCAGAGAGTGTCTTGGACAAAGCAGTTCACTGGTTTAGAGCCATCAACTGATCTTCAATCCATCAGAACAGCCTCTGATGATCTGACACTCACCGGCGGTGTCTCTGTAGTGTCTAACTACAATAAATCCACCTTGAACCACGTATCCCTGAACCGCTACATCTTATCTTCACCGAGCTCAGACAACAGATGTACACTTTCACCATATTCAGCTCCTGGTTTTTTTCCCCTCCAAGTTCCATCTCCTTATCTCTGAAATCCCCTGTCATGTAATCCAGACAAGTGCACAAATATTTCAGCAGGTAATAGCATGTTACTAAGAAATGTCAAACCGAGAAAGGATCTGGGATTCTACACTTGTACTCTACTGTATAACGCTTGTGTGTGTCCTTTTTGTGGTGATGTATCTGACATTTTGAGGGCTTTATGAACATGTGAATGTATCACAGAGGTTTTTGCTCATTTTTTGGCATTTCATAGGTTTACACCGGCTTTAGCCACCAATGGTGATATTTAATGCAAACCTGTACACATCAGACATACTGACACATCCCTGAATTAATGAGGCTACATCTTCAATCATTTACATGTTATTTTTTCATAGCTGGTTGTACTATTGATGATTTTCAGTTAAAATTATTCTGCGTGTATAAGGAGCGGCAGGATGTAAATGTAAATGGTTAAATCCTTCAATACAAACATACTGTCTTATGAGGGACAACTTCATTGTAGATCCTCAGGTGAGGGTTAGGGTTAGGGTCAAAAGTCAAAGATCTACTGTATGTGAGTAAAGGTAACATTCAGTTACATTATTACTGGCTGTAGAAACAGACAGGTTTAATGGTCCCAGATTGAGGATGAAGTTCTTTTCATGTTTTATTGCTCATTACATGTTGGTTTGGTTTTGGGGATTTTTGTTTGGCTTTTATTCGTCGAGTGTGGGACAGAAGACAAAGTTTACTATGTAATGTTATACGCATGATGTTATTTCAGTTGCTTCAGCAATGCAACTGTATTTATGGTGTCTTTAAGACTATTTTATATGCCTAACTTCTAAAAGTTGGGGCTCTTCAACTGTAGTGTACACACAGAAAAACAACTACATTTTAATGAATATTCAATTTGTCATAAAATCTGTGACATAATATCTAGCTACTGTTAATTGCAATCTGGTTGTCCATATTCTGTAGTATTAATAGCTTGCAGCAATTGCATCATTATCACAACGTGATGATCACGGCTTCCTGTAACTCTACTGGCCTCCACCTGGCAGCATAATAGCCTAATTCAGGTGGTAATATTCATCCTACCACATGAATTATAGCAGATAACAAGAGGCCCACTCCAAAACAGACCCTGACAACAGCCTCCCTCTCAATATGTAGATTTCCACAATTATCTCCAGCATGGTGGCACAGGCAGAAGCTGTGTCT
Organism: Rastrelliger brachysoma; assembly: GCA_024605115.1. NCBI lineage: Eukaryota > Metazoa > Chordata > Actinopteri > Scombriformes > Scombridae > Rastrelliger > Rastrelliger brachysoma. Next base: position 48,884 of record JANJYP010038964.1, read on the forward strand.
AAAATGCACAAAATTAAAGATGTGTGTTTCTACCCCCACAGTAATCATCTACTTCTTAATATGCAAACTACATTCTGAGGTCTGTGGTTCTTAAGATTCCAGATTAAATTTGGTGAAAATAAAGATGGGGAGGAAAAAAAAGTGTAAGGAGGAAATCGGTGTTGCTGAAGCATAAACAGACCCTCTGTTTGCAGAAAGCTGTCAGCGGGTGGGAAATAAAATGGTCAAAAAGTCATCAATATTTACCTTGCTTCATGTCCACCTGTCTGTCAGACACTTTTCTGTTTGTTTTTTTAGAATGATGTAGAAATACTGTCTCGTATTTGCATGCCTCCAGCAACCAGTCAAGCTGTATTTTAAAATATGTGCAATGAAAACTTTGAAGGAAGTATTTTTATAGCAAAAAGAGCATTATTGGTAGTTGATTTATAGACTGTAAAACTTCTCATAATTAGCATATGAATTCAAAAAAACAGTTTTTGTGAGGTTACAGTGAGCTCGACCTTTGACCACCATCAGTTAATGTTTCAGTCTCAATGGATAATTGTGTTAAATTCTAAGAAACTGCCTCAAGGCGTTCCTGAGATATCACATTCTACGAGAATGGATGGATGGACAACGTGAAAACACAATGCCTCCAGCCACGACTGTCTCCGGCGTGGAAGCATAAAGAGAGGGCTGAAGCGTTCCCCACACATGGTCCTCCTCCCAGCATGATACTGTATGTGTATGAGGTTTTTTTTTTTCCACACTGCCTCCACACTGAAAAATTAACCAGAGACACCCTAAGACGGGGAGAGAAAAGAATCAAACACTTTCCTCTACTTTTCCTCTTTTCTGCCCCCTGCTTTCTTTGCTTGCCCTCCAGCAAGTAGGGAAGAACAGTATGCTCTGCTCCAGATTAGATCAGCTGGTGACTGCAGAGTTTACTTGGGGCTGGCCTTTCTTTTACCAGGAGGATAAGGACAGTCAATGACATACTGCATCCACTATCATTTTGTCCATAATGACTGTATTGAGTCAACAAAGGAACAACAGATATGAAGAACCAGCAGCAGACAACAGTTAAAAAAGCAATACCCTGTTGCCCTCAGTAAGCTTACATGCTGTTCATGTGCTCCATTAACATCATAAAACTGCAATATCTTGCTCCGGCATGTAAAAGAGATTCCTCTGATTACATCATCACTGGCCCTATGTCTCCCTTTTCTCGCTTTAAAAAGCTTATTCCAACGATAAAGTCCCTCGCCATCAACAATACCCCTAACTCCTCCTCCCATCCATGTCTTCTCCCCCTTTCCGGTCTCATTAGTTTGGGTTTTATGCCTTAATCTACACAATGAGGATGAAGTCATGGCGGTTATCTTCAACAGCCAATGTCTGTCTACCTGTAATCCTTCTCAAAGTCCCCAGCTTTCTTCCAGCTCACAAATCGGCACACAATGCTTTTATGCAAGGACTCAGCCGTAATGCCCAGAGACGACAGCGGACTTCTCTCATCCCACCACATAAAAACTAGTTCAATTCCACTCCTCCTTGAAAAGAAACGGAGATGTCTTCATCTAGGTCTCAGGATGGGGAAAAGTCAGAATGTAAAGGACATAAGAGCTTTTCATGGCTAGGAATTGTCACTCCAGCACTCTCTCTGCCTACTGCCTACTATCTCTCACACACAACTCGATAGATCCATTTAAGTCAGTATTGATCATTGTGTAGCTCATGCTGTATTTACAGTTTAGGGTAAATTCATGTGAAATAAATGAACAATGAAATGCAATGTTAAATGCGCAGAATAATACACTTTAGAAAGCAGTAAAAGAAAAAAAAATCAATGAATTTATCATTAAAAGTTAATTGAGAGGGGAGCTTAAAAAGGTCAAACAAGTCGCTCCATTCGAGGAGGGCATAAGGGGGTTAGCTTTTAACTTAGCATTTTTATTGACTCTGGCAAAACAAAATGAGCGGGCTCTGTAGGATTGTGCACTCTGCATTGGCCATTCAGGCCTTCAGAGGCCCATTGTAGTACTTTGAAGAGAATGAAAGGAAACCCCACTGGTGGAAATGCAGTGGAACAGCCCCACAACAGGCCACAACTGTTCCCTTATGCATGAAAGGCAGGGACATAAAAGACAAGATGGACTTCTGAGGTAGGGCCAAAAACAAAGGCAACAAAAGTGCTGATCACGAGGGGATGACACGACTCGTCTCGGCAGAAGGAGCAGAGAGAAAAGGGGCAGGGGACAATAGCACTCCCGGCCAAATGACATGTTGAAGAATTGAAAAATCCACACAAGAAGTGTCTTCTCAATTCACAAAACCCACAAGAGCTGGGTGACTGTCGGCTGGACTCTGGTCAGTCTGAGAGGGGGGTGGGCTGTAACAGCCTGCAGCTTTTCTCTCCTCAACTTTCTTTCCCAAATCTTTTACCCATTTTGGCAAATAATTTGGCAAGGGCAGACAGACTGGGGTGATGGCTTTAGTCAGCACACACCAAACCCAAACCAAACCAAACCTAATCAAAGCATGGTGGGTTCCGCTCCCGCAGCTTCCTTTTTTATCTGTTGGCTGTCTGTGTGTCAGATCTGTTTCTGTTTGTGCCCTAAGCATAATTATGCTACTGCCTAACCTCCATGGAAACAGTCAGACGAACAAAAACATGTTTGCTCTCATTCAAAAAGCATCCTTGTTTTTAGTGACACACTGTAATGGCTGCTGACTTTTGAGCCAATGTTTCAGAAGTCATACTAAATAATGCTTCGTTAATAATAACACTTCCTGTCGATATTCACTCTGTTGGCTTCTAGACTGGGAACAGCTGTGGGATTTTTTGTTCTTGTTGATGTTTCTAATTGTGGGAAATAAGTTGGGTTTTTTTTGGGCATTTTTTTTGTAATTTAATGTAATGAAGCATGTGTGTGAGTATGTGAGACAGCTAGAGAGAGAAATATGTTTGAAAACTTGGCAATTCAAAATCGCAGCTTCATTTTGGTCATATTAATAAATAATTTTTCACATAAAACCATCATGCATTACATGTGGATTAAAACATATTTTCCTCTATAAAAAAAAAAAAAAGAACAAGGGCTAGAACTATGCGTTAACCCAAATGCTGAACAGTGCACTCCACAGGTGAAGGCCCTCCTCCACGATAGCCTGAGGCCTATCCCACAATTCTTCACACATACCCACGGGCCCTTTCACTGGCCATCCCCCTGTCTGATTAATGGATCGATGTGGTAATTGATTAGTGAAGAGGAGGTGGGAATAAGAACATAGGTCAAACGTCAATAATGTCCCCTTCACAAAAGGTGGAAGACGTAAAATGTACCAGTGATAGCCTGCAGCCAGACCTCTACCCATCAAAGCCCTGGCAGGGCTAACATAAAGGCCCCGGCCCATTCTCCGGCCTGACCTGCCCTCCCTCCCCAACGCTCCTTTTCTCTTGGTAATGCTGTCTGTTAAAGTGACAGGAACCATTCTGGGAGCTGCTTGTCAGCTCACCTTCATAAAACAAGCC